>LNAC01000086.1:1175522-1207173 GCA_002007465.1 Ailurus styani
CTGAACCCACACCCCTTCATTAAGTCCCATCCCCCTTACTGAGCCCCCTCCTTTCATCCCCCACACCCCTACCCACACCCCATCTCCATCACTGGAGCCTCCTGCCCTCCAGTCTGTGGGACCATGAAGAATGCTCTGACTCCAGCAGGAGGGCCACATGGAGATGCTTCCTCCTGAGCCCTGACTTGCAGGCCGGTGGATAGAGGAGGGCAGGCTGGTCCTGGGCCAAGGGTGGCTGCCCAGACTCCCACCCAGGCCTGCCTGGACAGCTGCAGCCCACCAGCCGCCCCGTGTTCCTCTGCCGGCTATTCCTGGGCTGGCCCAGCTCCAGAGGGGCCTCAGGCTGCTGTCTGTTACTGACCCCAGCAACAGCCCCCACTCCCGCAACACACACCAGGGTTGCACAGAGCTGAGCCCATGAGAGATGCCGAGGCACAAGAAAGTCTAAGAAACAGGGACTCAGGCCTTGTGCTCTGAAAACTCTCTGCCAACATAGAAACCATCATAGAGGGAGGCCCCTGTCTGTGGCTTTGAGGTTCCAAAAACTCCCAGAGCTTTGTGTTCTAAGAAAATCAAGCCTCTATTATAACTCCCTTTATTTCAAGAGTCTGTGCTTCTTAGATTCTATGCATGCAAGAGTGTGGAGTCCTGAGAGTGTAGGAGTCTAGGACACCATTATTCTAACTGCCTGACAAGCCAGAACTCAGCTAGGGTCTCCATGCCCCTCAGAGCCTGCTGTTCTGGGGCTTGAGTCTCTGTGAATAACAGGTAAGAGAGAGGGGGCCCCAGCGAACCCCTGCACACTCGAGGTGCATTCCAGCCTCCACCCTCCTGCTGACACGCTGTCCATCGCCCTCCTCTCTGCAAACTAAATCTCAGGAAACTTTAAAGGAGAAGGGAAGGACTGCCGTCAGGGGCTACCTTCTAAGTGCCAGGCACACCTGGCTGATCCTCGTATTTAATCCTTATGATATTATTAGCCTGACTTGACAGTTGAGAAAACCGAGGTCCTGGGGCATGAGGTCATTTGTGTAAAGTCACATAGCTAGAAATAGCAGAACAGTAATCCAGACTGGGCCCTGTGGTAGACCCATGCTTCCTAGTAGCAGACGGACTCCTGAGAAGAGCCCAGGGGGCCTCCTTCTGCGCTCCCTCCTTGGCCTAGGGCCCCGCTGGGACGGCTTCTCCTGCCCCAGCCGCCCCAAGCTCCAGAAGGCAGAGACTGTGGCTCCCTCTTCTCTCTCCTCCCGGAGCTGGAGGCAGCCTAGAGCTGGCCACATTTCCCGTCCTGATTGATCAAAAGGCGCTCGATCCCACAAAGACTCGCAAAGACTCCGTGGTGGGACCAGGAGATGTGGCGTTTCGTTTCTAAGCAGCCGTCGCTATGGAAGCCAGGTGCTGCCTGCCCAAGGCCTAGCAACGAGGCCCCGGCGCAGGGCGGGGCGGGAGGGCTTAGTCAGGGGCTTCCGAGGCAGCCAGTGAGCAAGGGGGTGTGGGCTACTCCCAGTTCCAGGCTGGAGGGCTGGACCTGCTGCGGGGGGGGGGGGGGGGGGAGGCAAAGGGGCAGGACCAGCTAGGCTCTAAAGGACAGAAACCCAGAGATAAGAGTGGAGAGAGACTTGCAGAGACAGACAAAGGGAGTCCAGAGACAGCGAAAGGCAGAGACCCCATCAGAGAGAGGAAGGCACAGGAAGGGGGGAGAAGGCGAGAGCTGCTCAGAGTCACGGAGACCACTTATTTAGACGGGTGGCAGGGAAGGACTGACTCCCAGACTGGCCCAACTCCTGCGGAAAGGAGAGGGTGTGCCACAGAGCAGGAGGAAGCCGCAGGGGATGACAGAGATGGATGGACACGTGACAGGAAGAGATAAGCCTGAGGCAGGAGGCGATAGAGGCAGATAATAAAGGAAAGAGGACTAGGAATGGAGGGGCAGGCGGGGCGGCAGTGACTTGGAGGCAGAGCAGACGGCAGCAGGGGCAGGCCTACAGCAGTATGAAGACAGGAGCACCAGTCACAGGAGTCCTGAGCTGGCCCCGCCTCCTGGGTCTGCCCGTTGGTGGCATGGCTGTCTCCAGCCTTGTACCCCCACCCCGTCACCCAACCTCTCCCCCCAGAACACAGAATCATCTAGGCCCTCAAAAAAGAGGCTGGTTGGAGGTCTCCTGTCTCTCTAACCCTCCAGGGACAGACAGGTCTTGCTCAAGATCAGACAGTGAGGCCCTCTCTGAAACGGTAGGAAGGAAGGCGCCGGGAATCCCTGTCCAGGGCTCCTGCCACTCTCACCGGAATCAGACCACTCCTTGGTTTCCCATGAACGTCTGGCCAGTACAGAGAGGCTCACATGTTCCCCTAGCAGAGTGAAGAAGAGGACAGAAGCTAGGACGGGGCCCCCTCTACTTCGTTCTTCCTCAACAACCCTATGTCAGAACACTGGGGACCCAAGGATGGAGCAGACGGCATCTGGTGGAGAGATGGCCCACACCTGTCCCTGTCAGGGGTGTGACTAGGAAAGGCAGACTCTGGCGAACCCCGAGTGGCCTGGCTCCTTGGGGACAGGGAAGTGGCAGGCATTTAACAGGCGATATCTCATTCGATCTTCACCGTAACCTGTTATAGATGAGAAGACTGAGGACCCCCAAAGGAGAGTGACTCACCCTAACTAACCACCACCAGCTAGCAGGTGCCTGAATCAGGACCTGAACGCAGGTCTCTGGGGGCCAGTGGCCAGCTGGGGTGCCTGATGGAAGCCTGTCTGCCAGGGCCCTGCTCAGGGGCCCTTCCCAGAGCTGGGGGGGGACGGTCCCCAGCCCTGCTCTGGCCATCATTCCTCCCAGTACCAGATGCCCTCCCCCCATGTCAGAATGGGGAACAGTGCCAGGCTAGCCTCGGTCAGGTGTCAGGTACTAATCTCTCTCTCCCCGTCTCTCTCACTGCTAATTGTTCCGGGAATTGTTAACACTGCTCTGGGAGCTCATGTGCCTCCAGAGGGCCCCATCCACCTGCCAACAGCACCAGCCTTGCTTTCTCCACACTCCTGAGGGAGGAACAAGATGCAGTCTAATTAAGCACCTACTATGTGCCCCCGGTGGTGTAAAGCACTTTACACTCATTATCTCTTTGAAGCGTCTCCTAGGGCTCTGAGGGCTTGCCCCCACCTCCTGCTGCTCTTGACCCTGGCCTTTCTGCTCACCCTCCCACACTGCAGCACCCACCCCAGAAGCAGCTTCTGGGGCAGTGGGGCTCCATAGCCGTGGGTGCACACAGGTGCCTGGGAACTGGCAGTTTGGTTCTCAGATGCAGGGCCAACTATGGGGGGGGGCAGAAGGCGGGTAGCGGGGAGGTGTAGGGACAACAGCAGGAAGGGGAGAGAAAGGGAGAAAGGAGAGCACACAGAGCTGTGGAGCTGCGGGCACAGGGGCAGTAGGCTGCTGCTCTCCAGCCACGCTCCACATACACGGGCATGCCTGCCAGGCCTGGGCTGCAGCCAGATGATCGACCCGCAGTGCCTCTCCTGAGCCCCAGTTCCTGGAAGGCGGTGCTGCAGGCATTATTGATCGGCTGCCTCCAAGCCTCCTCTTCCTGATGCCTGGAGGCTGCCTCCTCCATGCAGCCCTCCAGCTGATTAGTGTCACTGCCAGGGTGATTCTGGGGGCAGCCTGGGGACAATGAGCAGGGAATCCTCATCTCTTCCTCAGCCCAGCACTCTCCCTACTCCTCAGGAAGCTGGTCCAGGTAGATGGGTGGTGCAAGGGTCAGCATGGAGGCTTATGTTCGTACATGGACGTATGTGCACATGTACCCGTGTTTGTGTGCACATGTGTGCAAACATAAGTAAGTCAGTATAGCAAAGGAGTTGCAAATAATAAGATGTAAGCCATACAACTTAGGTTCAAATCCCAGCCCCTCCAGTTCCTGGCTATGTGCACTTATGAAAGTCACTTAACCTCTCTCGGCTTCAGTTTCCTTATCTCTATAGTGTAGTTACCAATAGTACCCAACTAATAGGATAAATGAAAGTATGCATGCAGAACTCTGGCACAATGCTCGGCATACAGTATTTTTTGATACATAAAAGTTTTTATTTTATTACTGTCGCTGTGAGCATGTGTGCATGTGTAGGTGTCCTTGGGAAGAGGGATTTCTGGTACTCCAGCAAGGGGGTGTAGGCTGCTTACTAACCCTTGACTCCCCTAGAGTAGGGGCTGCAGCCACACTTTCAGCCCAGCCTCAGAGAAGGGGGAATTGCTGCACTGCTCCTCTTTCCCCTCCCCACCCCAGAACACCCACCTGTGCTGGGTAAAGCTGTAGGGGGGAGATGGATGGCTTGGCGGCCACCAGGCAGAACTGGTGATTAGAAGGCTAACGGCCCAGCATCCGGAAAGGAATGGGAGGGAGGCTGAGCTGTGGGGCCATCCATCAAAGCTGGCAGGCCCAGCAATGCTGCATAGTGGGGTGGAAGAGAGGCAAGGGGACAGCTGCAAGGTGGGGGAGTATAGACAGGCTAAGAGCCAGGCAGCCAGGCCCAGCCCAGCTCTGACCTGTTCAGTAACCCTGAGTGAGTCACTGTTGCCCTGAGACCTCAGTTTCTTCATCAGGACAACGGGGCTAAATGTCTCCCTCTGCCCTGATAAGTTCCAGCCACAGCAGACCCCATATCAGGTCCCAGGGCCAGGAAGAGCCTGGGGAAGAGTGTAAGAGCCTCAGAGATGCCCTTACCTCCTAGGGGTGCCCAATGCAGACAAAGATCCCTGAGGGTGCAAAGTAAAGGATGCAGCATAGTGCCTGGGCTGGGAGCCTGAAGGTCCAAGTTTCTGACCGTAATCGATTTCTGACTGTAATCTCTTGCTGACCTCAGCCAAGCCCCTGGCTTCCCAGGTCCTTCCTTGGATGCCCTCCCCAACTACCACCAACACACAAGACGCAGGGAGGGCCATAGCACAGCTCTTGCCTATGCAAATTTCATTCAAACCAAGGGCAAAGTTACCCAGGGGCCCTCCTCACCTTTTGGAGATAATGGTTACCTGGAAAAGTCCTGGCCAGTAAGTCTGAGGCAAGAAGTCCTAGCTGGGGTCTAGTGGGATCCTGGCAGAGCCCATAGCATTGGTCTGCTTTAGTGACCTCAATAAGCTTGAGCAAGTCACTCTCTCTCTGTGCCTCAGGTTTCCCATCTCAAAAAATCAAACACCCAACAACAACAATTCTTCAGAGGGCTCCTCTTTCTCTATGGGACACATCGCAAACTCCTCATTGCAACCACTGCCTCCCAGTCCTTCCCCAGGCTCTGGTCCTCCTCTGCTCCCTGCTACACCTCCTACAAGTAGGCTGCTCTGGATTTCTGTCAACCCTCCATCCCTCTTTATGTTTCACTTCTGGACTCATGGTTCACCTCTTCACCTCTGATCCTCTGCCTCTCCACTGGAAAATCTCACTCAACAGGGCAAGAAGTATCACTCCCTCTGCAAAGCTGTTTGCACAGCCTCTGGCAAAGCTAAGCCAGTCCCCTTGCAGATCCAACAGTGGCTCCCACACACCTTCTCTGAAGCCCAGACCAGGATGTTTCTATGTCCCCATCTCACTCTGGGCTCTTAAGGGTGAGGGCTGGGCTGGGCCTGATTCCCAGAATAGGGGGAAGAGGTGGGCAGCTCAGGGCCTTGCATGGGGATGAGGCTTAGAGAAAATGAAAGGAAAGAAAGGAGGAGGAAGGGAGGGGAAAATGAAAAGAAAAAGCAGGGAGGAAGAGAAAAAAACTGTCCCCAAGGTTCCTTTGGATCTAGCAATCGGAAGGAATGCCAGGCTACTCCAGATGGAGCCCCCATGCCCGGGGCCCTGCTCCATCCCCAGCTGCCTTCCCCCTGCTTTCCCCTTTGGGCCCCAGTCCCCGTCAAATACACCAGTACAAAGGCCCAGAGCCAAAGAGGTCTCTGGCCTCTGCCACTGCACCCTGACTGGAGGCTAAGAACATGCCTGGTCGTCATAGTGATGGTGCAAAGCTGTCATCACTAATTCATCGCTGGAGCCCTGGGAGGCCAGGGAGGTGTGAAGAGAGCTAGTCAGAACGGATCAGAACCACCACTAGGGGCAGGAGTCTTGGGGCTGTGGGCCAGGGGGAGAACCAGAGATTAAACTCCATCCCCTATCCTGCTGTGTCCTTCCCTCAGCTTTCCAAAGCCCCATAGGAATGAGGAGCACAGACCTTCCCTCCGTCTGTCCTGTGCACCTACTGTGTGTCTAGCTCAGTCTAATCTCAGACCTGGGGGTCAGCGAAGGCCGGAATAGGAAGGCCTGTACCTCAGAGTAGTTACCCAGGTCCTGCTTCCTCCAATAAGGCAGGGGGATGTCCCTCCTCAAGTCACAGAGGCTGAGAAGAGGTGGAGGGAAGCGGAAAGAAATGAGCCCATATGTTGTGCCCTTTCCAAGCAGGCAAATGTGCCAGGTGTTCCTAAAAAGTAATTCATTCAATCCACCTAGAAAACCTATAGGGTCAAAATTATTACTTGGTTTTACAAATGCCTGAATATTCTCTCTGCCTAAATCTTGCCAGCCAATCCCATTCCCCTCCTCCGGGAAGCTTTTTAGGATTCTCCAACCCGCACTCATCCTCCCTCCCTTGCACTCCCAATGAGGGTGAGTGAGGGTCTTGATCTCTCCAGTCCGACTGGACGGCAGGCTCCTCCTCCTCTCACCTGTAGCTGTGGAGCGTAGACAGGGAGGGTCCTTCCCTCCCAGCGGCGCCGCAAGCGACCGGAAGACCACGCCCATTCGCATGGGCTGGAGCTGTCCGGGGTTCTGAACTCTCCCGGCCTGTCTCTAGAAGTCGCTTTTTTTCTGTCCTAAGTCGTCTCTTCCTCAGCTTGGGGGAGAAAAGCCAGTCTGCACCTGCGAGGCACCCCTGCCCTCCTCTCACTTAGGCCCATCATCCACAAACCTTGAAACAAGGAACCCATTTGGAGTAGGAGAATGGGAATGAAACTAATACGCCTTAACTCAACAAGCATTTATTGAACTCTACTATATGTGCCCCTGTGACTAGAGCTTGGGATAAAATAGTGAACAAACAGACTTACTTCCTGCCTTTTTGGAGATTTTTGTCCTGTTAAGTCAGCGCTGGACTTTGCTTAATGCGCATTAACCCACTTGATCCTTACAATGTGTGGGAAGGTGGATATTATTATGCCCATTTGACAGTGAAGGAAACTGACACTTGGGGTGACAAAAGAACCTGCCTGAGGCCACGCAGCTAGTAACCAGTGAATGTAGGCAGGAGGGTCACCGACCTAGTCCCTACCCTCAAAGAGTTCATAATCTAGTTCACCTGGCCCAGTTCTCCAACAAGCATCTCTGGAAAGTGTCCCTTGAGTCTGATCTGAATTCCTCCTGCCATGGCTCTGACTTGGCTTCTCTTTGTTGAGACCTCCGCAGGGTGGAGGATCAGCTTTCATCTCCTTGCAGACACCTGGGGTGCTTCCATGAGCTCCCAGCCCTTTCTCCACCCCCACCTTGCACGGAGGCCTCCCCTTCCCCCCAGGAGGGAATGAGGTGTGTGCTCTAAAAATACCTTAATCCCTCCCTGCTCTCGCTCTAATTAAGCTGAGTGAGTCACTACTTTAAGTAATTTATTGCTAGTTACATAATTGCTTTAATATTTGGTTCCAGAACTGGGGAACAAAAGTGCCCCCTTCTTTTCAGGGAATTGCTAATTCACAGAGGGGTTTACAGCCCCGGCTCCAATCTGGACCCACAAATAGCCATTCCTATCAGGGCATGGGGCTCACCTGATCCAAGGAGGCGCAGGTTAGTGAGAACACCAACTCTCTACTCCCTCTCACCCACTCTGTGGATTTCCGAGGCCACCACTTCCAACTGAGCCTGTCCTCAGACCCAGACTGGACTCTCAGGAAATTGTGGTCTGAGCATCCCGTCCTCTCCCTGGCCTCATTACCTCTGCCAGGAGGTACAAAGGCCACAGAAACAAAGGCCCAGAAAGGGTGAGCATTTCCTTGGCATCTCCCAGCATGTCAGAAGCAGCTCCAGTCTATATGCCCAGGTTTTCAGCTCAAGAAAAAACCCAGCACCTCTCACAGCCCTGTAAAAATTCACCCCCCGAAGCGGATTGGCTGCAAAAGGCACAGGGAAGTTTGAGGCAATAATACTTTCATCTTGATTGAAATGGCAGTGATATGACTGTATACATTTACTAAAACTCATTGAATCATAAACTGTAAATTGGCGATTTTATTATATATCAATTATAATTCAATAAAATGGATGTTAAAAAATTAAATTTAAAAAAAGAAGTTACACCCTCACCTTCTGCTCTCCCCATAGGGTAACAGCTGTGCAGAATCAGCTGCCATGCAGATACTGAGGAGGGAATGTACAAAGACCTAGCTATGGAGGGCACATAGTAGGTACTCACACACGTTTGTTTCACTCAGTTCCAATTAGCAAGGACTCACTAGGCACCTCCTGGGTGCACTTGCACATCCTTGATCTCATTAGTGCTCCCTAAGCTCTCACACAGCCCAGAGTGGGAGCCAAACTGCATGCCAAGTACATCACACACTTGTCTCATTTAATCCTTGCAGCAGCCCTAATGAGGTGGGCTCTAGTAGTATCCCCCTTTCACAGATGAGGGAACAAAGGTGGCAGAATTCACACATGTCCTGCTGCCAAGAAGTGGAAGGGCTGAGATTTGAACCAGGAGATGATCCCCAAGACTTATGCTCATAACCACTCCATTCTATGCCTGCCTCCCTTTACCAAACTAAGTGCCTTGGGTTAGGAGACCATGTATGGAGGCTATGCCTCTGACCCTAGGTATTGAATCATGAGGTTTTCCCTAGGCTTAGAAGTAGAGGCAGGGTACACCCAAGCGAAGAGGGCAAGTGAGCACGTGTGAGCTCAGAGAGGTGGCAAGAGGGAGGACTGGCTTTGGGAAGGAGGGAACTGGGTTGGGCAGCAAGCCTAAAAGAAACACAAAAGAAATCAGGCAGAGTCTGAAAAAAAAAAATGAGGCAAAGAACATCTGGCTATGCCAGTCTGTGCATTAAATGCCTGCTCAGGCCCTGAGCAGTCAGAGCTCCTCATTGTTATTCCTGACTCTGTCCCCCCCACACCCCAAAATTTTCTCTGCTCTGTATCTCAGCCCTAATGGCCTACTCACAAACACAGCCACCACCTTACCAGGCACAGGCAAAAGTTTCATCCCAAAACTTGTCAAAGTCCAGCTGGAAAATAGTAGTGATGCCTTGGAGCAGGGAAGAGCTCCAAGGTTGGGGAGTATGGAAGAGATGCCAAGACCTAAAGAAGGATAGGCCTTAACCCTGAGAAGGGAAGGGGCATCCAGGAAGAGTGTTCCAGGCAAAGGGAACAACATGTGCAATGGCCCAAAGGTGAGAATGCTGCACAGATGGGGAACAAGAGGTAGCTTGGCCTGGCCACCTGATGGGCAGCCTGTATTTATGCCAAGTGTGAGCATTTCTGTGTGTTGAATGCATGTCTGTGTTGCATGTGTGGATACCTGTGTTGTGTGCACCGGTGTTGTAGTTCATTCCACTACTAGGTCAGTTTTTTAGACTTACCCTGCCTCTGTTTCTCAGTGTATATTGATGTCTGTGTTATGTGTGTGTTTGTGGTGGGTCTTTCCATGTCTTTGTACTAGGGTCTGCCTCTCTGTGTGTGGGCTTCTGTGTCTGCTGAGTTTTTCTCTTGTTTATTTCTGTTTGTCTCTCCATGCCTGGAGCTGTATGTCTGTGGCCGGAACACTTGGTCCCTTGGCCCAGGCAGCTAGACCCAGAAGAAGCCTGTGGCAGGAGGGTGCTAGAGTTGGAATCCAGTTGCACACAATAGCACCTAACGATTGTCAAGCACTTACTGAGGTGGAAGGCTGCAACAGAGATGCCGATTAACACTGATAATGAGTCAGCGGCCCGAGGCTCAGTGGAAGCTGAAAGTGGGTCCCCACTGGCATGCAGGCACACGGATGAGCTGGCTGGGCCAAAGCCCATGACTGCCCCCCAGAACCAGGAGGGAACCATCTCATTGACTCATCTCCAGGGAGGCCAAGGCCCAGACTCTGGATAGCAAAAAGGGTTGAGCTCAAACTCCAGGATGAAGGTCTTAAAAGGGAGGACTTTTATTAGACTTGGCACTGGGCAAATCATAAGTGGTATCAAAAGATGAGGTGGGAGGGACAGAGCTTTGCTCTTGGGGGCTACAGTCTGAGGGGGTGGCTTGTGGGATGAGTACGTGAGTGTGGAAGCCACAGGCAGGATGAGGCAGGGAAGGGTGCTCCTGGAGGACAGTCTAGGGTGGCCACCCCGCCCTGCCTTGGAGGGTGGACACTGAAGAACTGGGGCCATAGCTCAGATAGGTGAGCTGGGGGTTGGGATTGTCTTTCCTCCTCTGACCTGTCTACACAGGTCACTTGTCCTCAGCCACCTCCAATGCAGCCATTTGGCCTCTTACCTGGGTCCCCACACCAGCCTCTTCTCTGGCCCCTCTCATTTACCCTTCACTTGGGGTTTTCAAAACCCAAAGCTGACCATGACCCTGCTTCCAACCTCCCTGGCTTCCCTGAGTGAACTGGCCTTCCATGACTGGCCCTTCCCCCAGTCCAGCAGCCCTGGCCCTGCCACCGGGACTTCCTGCTGTTGTGCTGGATTTTTGCCTAGAATCACCTTCCTCTCCTTCCTCACCTGGAAAACTCCCATTCATTTTTCAGGGCTAAGACCAAGCATCACCTCCTTGGGGAAGTCTCCTGATCCTCGATCCCAGCGTGGGCTTCCCTCCTTCCCTGTGTTCACTCCCTAAGGCTCACTGCCTTCCTCTAACAAAGGGGAGGACAAGGGCTGTCCAGCCTGTCTCCATGGCCAGGGTGCCAAGTACAGGGCAGGGGATGTGCGGGCATCATTGAGGAGGGGTGGGATCCACAAGCAGATGGCTCCATGGGGGCTTAGGGTACACCAAACCCTGCAAGTGACATTCTTCAGCAGCCCCAGTGCTACTCAGGTAGTGGCAGAAGTAGCACCAGGCTTATAGCAGCCCACAGGTGCCTGTGGGGGCACACAGAAAGCACTCGTGGTACCTGGATCCCACCAAGCCTCAGACAACATGACAAAATGCATGTGCAGAAGCAGGGCCTGGCTTCTGGCTCCAGCGGACACCAACCAGCTGTGTAACCTTGGGCAAGGTGGCACCCTCTCTGGGCTTTGGGTTCCCATCATCCATTTGTCCCTCCAGACCTCCATTCTCTGTATCCTTTGATAGCCTCTGTGGGGCATCCATGTATCTGTGGCTCTGGCTCTCAGATCTACAGCACTCTCCTCACCCCTTGGGCCTCATGGATGCTGGTCCAAAATACCTCGACATGCCCCGTTTTATCCCTTCATCCTGCCCCATTGCCACAATGGTTGTTTCATCAAAATGCCTCCAATTAAGCCACCTAAGTGTGTCATCTGATTCCCCTCTACGAAACAGGGCAAGCTCCTTGAGGGACTGTTGAGGTGATTAAACAAGGTAATTTGGAAAATATAAAGGGCGCTCTGTAATCGTTAGTTCTCTCCATCTAGCCCTCAGACTGCACCCTACTTGGAGTTTTAAGACAACTCTGAAGTCTCTGCCATGGGAAGGATGCGGTCCCAGGCTGCCTGCTTCTCTCTTCTATCCAATCCCTGCCCAGCCCACAGCACCAGGAAGCCTCTGCCCCCGTCCCACCCAGAGCCCAGTTCTGAGCCTCCCATGGCCTCCAACCTTAGAGCCCCCCACAGCTCAGCCCAAAGGAAGGTAGCTGCCTGTCTGTCTGCCTGTCTGCCTGTCTGCCTGTCTGCCTGTCGGCTCCCTCCCTGCCAGCACTGCCAGCAAGACTATTGCCTCCTACCCATCATATCCCCAGCTCCACTGGTGTCTTTGAATCCAGCCCCCTTGCCTCTAACCCCAAAATTCCAGGAAGACAATGTCTCTGCAGTTTCCCAGGGAAGGGGATCTTCCTGCTTCCAGCTTCCCACTGCTCAGGCCACCAGGAAAAGCACTGTGGGGCTCAAAAGTCCCCGTGCTCAGTGGGCCAAGGCATGTCCTTCTCTGGCTCCTCCACAACAGCTATAGCTTAAAGGGATTTCAGAGAATTTGCAACTAACTTCTCCGCTAGGACAGGATTCTCATCTACAGTCTCCCTAACCAGGCTGCCCAGCCCCCCTGCGCACACCTCCCTGAACCATGGATGGGAAGCCCATTTGCATGGGATTGCCCTGCCCCCCTCTCAGTGAGCCAAGCTAGGTTTCCAGGACTCCCCTACTACCCCAGCACTGTTTCAGTACTAAGAGACCAAGAAAGGACTATAGGGAAAGCCTCGAATGTTAGAACAGGAAAAACTTAAAAAAGCATCTGATGCAAAGATGAGGCCCCTCCCCGTGGTCCCACTCCCCTGCTGGACTCCTCTCCATGGAATCACCGTGCTCCAGGAACGACAGACTTCACAAGTTCCTGGGAGGAGTCTCACAGCAGGCAGCCGCTCTGGTACAAACTTCAAAGGCAGCATCTGAGGCCTCGGAGGAGTGGAAAGGCCCAGGTGCAGGAGGTTGCCTCCTGCCCCAGAACTGGATCCCTACTTCGAGCTCCCTGTCTGCTCCAGAGGCTGTACAGAGAGAGGACTTCTAGTCCAGACACACCCCTCTCCGGGCTCCAAGCCTTACCCTCTCACCCTGAATCCTGCCATGTGACACTGAGTCAATCATTACCTGTCTCTGGGTTTCAGGATTTGTATCTCTAGAAAAGCACTGGCTGGGGGCTCCTGAAACTCTGCTAGAGGGGTGCAGGTATGGCCCTGTCCAGCATCTCCATGTCATGACCCTGGACCTGAGTCTGAATACAAAGACACTGTGTTCCTCTAGGGCCCTTCCTGACGAGGACGGGGTCCTAGAGTCTTCCGAGGGAAGCCCAGCCCCACACGTGACAGCCCCCCCCTCCTGCCCAAATCCACACGCACCTTGTCTCTACCTTCGGGCAGATGGGACTCAGGAGAGAAAGTGTTGAGTATCCAGACCTTGGGTGTGGCTTTGCTGGGTCAACAGAGCGGGGGGCATGGGCCTTCACACACACGCACGCATCCCTGCCTTTACACTGAAACACGGACCCCCATACACGTGCAGACACACACCCACATGCAGCTTTATTGGAACATGTGTGCATAACACTGTACACAGAGGTTCGCATACACATCACCATTTACCAATAATCAGGCAGAAAAACGGGCGCTCACATTTTCTCACTTATTCACACATATGTCCACACTTTTATACAAACACTGACCCACACACTCATACACTCTCAGACCCATAAACAAGCATGCACAACTGGAAGCTCACATTCAGGTTCACACACACACATACACAGAAACACAAATAAACCAGTCAGTCTTAGCCCTCATCTCAGGATCAAGCAAATCACAATCCAGTAGAAACCCAGACTCCAACTACAATTGTCATTCTAGATCCATTTCCAAATCTAAACTTGTCCCAGAATTGTGAGGAGGTAAAATATCTTGTCATCTGCCTTAACCCCTTCCATGAGTCTGTGCCTGCCGTGTGTGGTCTGGTCCCTCCTCAGCCCTCCTTCCTCCTATGCCATGTCCACAGGGCCCTCTCACCCAGTGGGAGTGGAGAACAATGGGTTACCCTTCCTCCACCCTTCATCTCTGCTCCTTATCCAGCCTCTTCCTCCCTCTGGCCCTTCAAACAGGAGGAGGATCCAGGCTGCAACTGACTGCGCATGACAGCAACCCCTGCTGGAGACATGGGGCATTACAGCACAGCTCTATGGTACAGTCCTCACTCCCCAGGCTGGGGTGTAAGGGAGCAGGGTAGAGGGGGGAAGAAAAAGAGGAAGAGGAAGAGGAGGAAGAAACTGGGAAGAATGTGGCAGATGAAGAGGAGCAAAGTGCTGGGAGCACCACGGATGAACTTCAGAAGCCTCAGGCTGTGTTGTTTCTCCAATCCTCCAACATTCAGCCCAGACTGCAAGATCAATCTTCCCAAAGTCCAGCTCTAATCAGGCCCTGCCCCTGCTCCAAACTCTTGGAAAGAGCCTGGTGGGCCACGGTAAGAAGTCCAAATTCTCAGCCTGGAATTGGTTGTCTGGGGTCTGCCTAGCCCACTTCTTAGCCTTCTATCCGTAGGGGCTCAGCCTTTGCCTTCTGTCCCTTGAGTCATGTCTTTGTTCCTCTGCTGAGATTTCTAATTCTCTGTATCCTGCCCGTCCTTCAGTGCCTGGCCTTTGCCATCTGGAACAATCCATGGAAAGAGCACGAACTTTGGGGGTGAGCAGACATGTGCTCCAAGCCTGGCTGCATCAGTCACTGGCTGAATACCTCTGGGCAAGTTATTTCCCCTCTCCGATCCTCTGTTTCTTCATCCAGAAAACAGCAGTCTCTTGGGTTTGTGGTGAGGATTAAATGAGATCATAGATGTGAAAACAGTGCTCTAGAAGCTGTAAACTTCTGTGTGAATGTGTGAAGAGTCCTAATTATGGCTTAATCCCTTTATCCCTACCCCCACCTGCATGGCCCAACACACAGCAGGCTGAGGGGTCCTGAGGGAGGGACTGACACTGGTCCACTGTGGGGCCCTGCGTCCCCCAGCCCCCTCCAGGGCCTGTCCCCAGCCTGCCTCAGCAGCGGGTATGCATTTGGACGCCAGGCGGCAGGACTAAGTATACTTACTGCAAACTCATGCCAGACTACAACTCCCAGAATGACTCACAGCCTGCTATGGGTGTGGCCGCTGGCTTAACCCCTTCCTCATCGAGCCCTTTCCTTCACTGCATCCTCTCGGGGTTAGACCCTGACCGGCCAGGGCAGCCGAGGGAGGTGGTCACATGTCTCTGAAGGCCCGCAGCCTCCCACAGCACATTCCCGCTTCTCAGCATTGACACCACCATGGCTCCATTTCAGACCTCCTTGTGTCTCCCACACGATGACAGCTTCTGGGCTCTTAGCTCTGGTCTCTCCCCCTCCAGGCCCCCACTGAATCTTTCTAAAAGTGTAGGGGAGGGTGGGTGGCTTATAATGGCAACAGCTAACCTTTATGAGCACCTGCTGCATGCTTGCCACGAAGCTCCCCACTTCCAGATTCTTCACAGTCATCCTGCCAGGGAGGTATTAATATTCCCAGTTCACTATTAACACAAGTTCAGAGAAGTTAAGTAGCTTGCCTGCACAGCTACAGAGTAATGGTGCTGATATTCGAACCTCCACCTGTCCACCAGCTTTTTGATTCTATTCTCAAAGCCTCCTCTGGCTTTGGAGCCAGGTAGCCACTGAAAGAGTGGGAACCCAGAAACCTCAGGGTCCACGTATTTCAGCAACCGCCCTGTTAGGACGTCCTCCCAGATGTCTGACTTAAATCCCTCCTGCTGCACCAAGCCCCAGCTGCCTCCTGTTTTTCAGGGAGGGCAGTGAGAAGGGTGACTTCAGGGAGTTCGAAAAATGGGTCACGTCACTGGGGACCTGGCCTTTCCCAGGGAGCGGGCAGCTGAACAATGGGAGATAAATGTGTTGAAAACATCCGTTACTAAATATATCGACTTCCCAAGAGGTTGGGGGTGCTGACAGGGAGCCTGTGGCCCCTAACCTAGAGGCCACAGTCTTGTGGCTCAGACAAGCTGGGGCATTCAGAGCGGCAGACGAGGCTGTTCAGGCTGTCCTGGGGGCTGGGGCACAGGGGGTGGGAGGCAAGCATGGAAGGGGGTGATGTCTCATCCTCCCAGACAAAGCTGCCAAGCCTAAGCTGGCTTATTTGCATATTACTTTACATTCATTTGCATGCCACTTTCTGGAAGGGGCTCACATTCAACTGCTGCCTCTCCCCCATTTTCAGGGTCTCTGCTCACTGAGCATTTCATTCTCAAGCAAGGAGGAGTCCCTCAGCAGGTCGCTGGGAGAGACCAAGAAGTTGCAAATTCACCATGATGTCTACATGTCCAAGATGCTGGGGGTAACCTGGCTATAGAAGAAAGTGCTTCCTATAGTCTAACCTCAATGCCCTCACTTCTTTCCTCCTTCCTCTCTGCCCAGGGCCTCCCATACCCTTGCACTTCAATGCTTAGGCCACTCTGACCTCCTCCAGTGCTCACATAAGCAAGACCATGCTTGCTCTCCCTTCAAGACCTTTGCACATGGCATTTGCTCTTCCTGGAGCTGTCAGTTCTGCCTGAAGAAGTGATTCTTCCTTCTAAGGCCAGCCCCAAACACCCCTCCTCTGAAAGACCTTCCCTGGAGACTGGCAGAGGGAGGGGGGACCATGGGCCTTCCTCCATGTGGCCATTGCTCTGTCCAGCTCCCTGCAGAGTTGGCCTGTTTGGTTGGGCAGCAACCCTGGAAACACCCGCTAAATGAATTAGTGAATCCTCACCTCCCTCCCCTGTCTCTCTCAGCCCCTGCCAACCCCCTCTCCCTAGGTGATTTCATTCACCTCCCAGAGGGACAGGGCTGGAGAGGGCCTTGATCCCCTAATCCCCCTCCTGTCCCAAAAGACTTCACCCTCAAGCCCACGGCCCACTCTCCCAAAGCCAGAAGGTCCCACACCCCTCTGTGCTGGTAGGAAGTTCTTTCTGTTTGTCTACCCTCACTCCCTTTTTTAGCCATGCCTTCTTCCTTATCATTATTTTTGGAGAGGGGTCAGGGACTGCCCCATCTCAGTTTTACCATCTGTAGTGGGATAAAGGCTGCTTATCCCTCCCTACTCTCTGCCCAGGATGTGTTCACACCACTCCTGAACCATTATGCTCCAGCCTGGCCCTACCTGAGAGGAAGGATAGTGACCAGGATAGAGAAGGGACACAAGGCCAAGCAGCCAGGCCCTGCAGAGGAGCCCGGGACAGATTTAACCACTCCAAGGGAAGGGCTGCTCAAGAGGGAAGGGATGAGCAGCCTGTCGCTGGGGGTATGTAAGCAGGGCTGGATAGATCTGTGGGCAAGCTGCAGAGAGGAGTAAACCAGCTTCGAGAAGACGGCCCAGATGCTCTACATGTCCTCTCCCACTGGGAGGCTGCCCTGAGCCTAGGTGCCCAGCCCTATGCTTGGAAGCACAAGGAGAAGGCTCCTGCCTCAGAGGAGCTCCTTGGCGGGCAGAGTAAGGCCCGCACACCCAGGGGGCATCACGGGAGAAAGCGGAGTCCGGGCCCCAATCTTGATGCTGTACTATTGGGGAGACTGCGGCCTGGGTCATGGGGTCAGAGGGAGGGGGAACCAAGGAGGGCTTTCTAGGAGAGACTTCCTATTCAAAAGCTTTTCCTTAGCAACTTCGTCCTATGAAAAGAAGTCCAAGCCCCTTAGCCTGGCATCTGAGACTCCACAGAATCTGGCCCCTCCTGTCCTCTCTTCCTCTTCTCCACTCCCCTGTTGCTCCCGCCAACCCAAACTCTTTCTGTCCCTTGGTCACAATGCACGCTCTCACATCAACCCGCCTTCATGTGCCATTCCCTCTGCTCTTCCCCATGTGGGCCATTTCCTATCCATCCTCCAATGCGCAGCTCGAGTGTCTCCTCTGAAGCCCTGGCTTGGGGGGTTGGGCCCCACAGGTCCTGGGGCTCCCTAAGCACAGCACTGTTCTCACTGCAAGGCTGTAGGTTTCCACTCCCTCATCAGACCAGGAGTCCCTGAGAGCAGGCTCTGGGTCTGTGTCCATTCTGTGTCCCCAGTGACCAGCCCGGTGGGCACCGAGCAGGCATTGGGCGGCTGCTGTTGAGGGAATAAATGAAAGGATAAACACAACCACGCCAGAATGGGAGCATGCCGAGCGGGTAGGTTGTAGAGGCCCGAGCAGCCGGAGCCTGGGGAGTGTAGGCCTGACTTGACAGCAGCCCGGCTCAGGGTGAGACGCCCAGGCCATTAAGACCGAAGGCGGGTACTGCTGGGAGCTCTGCCTCCCCTATTTGGCTAGATCCCAGCCAAGCCATCAGCAGTCCCTGGGGACAGGAGGTTCAAGTGGGAAGCGGCAAGAATGGCAGGAGCTGCGTGGTGGGCAGGGGCAAGCGGGGCGTGCAGGGAGCATAAAGGGGATTAACCCTCCCTGAGCCGAGCCAGTCCAGGCAACCAACAGGTGCCCTGCAGGGCCTGAGGGAGGAGACCGAGGCTCACATCTGCTAAGGAGCTTATGGCCCTGCAGCCAGCAGAAGTGGACAAAGCCACAGCCTCAGTTTCCCTGTCTGGGAAGAGGCGACTCCATGATTTCCAGCCCTCAGCACCCTAGCTAGAAACACTCTGGGGATCTCTCCTGCTACCTTGTTGGCCTGAGCTTTCCAGGGGCTTTTTCTTCCAACACCCTGACCCTCTGAGGTCCTGCCACTGCACCTCCCACCTGAGTCCAAGCCCAAGCCACCTTGATGTTCCCCTTCCCATCCTCTTGCCCAGGCCCTCCAACTTCTCCCTTCAGGAAGGCCCTGGTCACCTACCCCTTGGTCCACCTGGTCCCAGAACTCCTAGACGCCCACACCTGCCTGGCCTCCACCCTGGTCTTCCTGCCCCTTCTCTCTGTTCCAGTTCCATTGTGACAGTGCCACCGAGGCAGCTTTCTAAAACCCAAACCCGATTCTGACCCTCCACCACACAGAGCCTTCTCGGACTCCCCAGGGCCCTCAGGATGAAGCCCAGGAGGTCTGGAGTTCCCAGTCCTACAGGATGAGGCTGCCCCCCCCTTCAGCCTCCTCTGCTCCGGGCACATGGCCCTTCCCGCCCCCCACCCAGGGCCTTTGCTTATGGTGCTCCCACTCCACCCCCACCTGTTAGCTTGATCCTCATCTTTATGCTTAATTATTCTCAAGCTATTTTATGTCTAGGAAGCTTAGGAGGCCCCAGAGGGCAGGGCCATCATTGCCTGTTTCTTTCCTGCATCTCCCCACGGCGTGTAGAATAAATTGTCCTGGGCTCACAGAGGTGGTCACACATTCAGCCACCCCCGCCCTGCCTCAGTGGGCCACAGCGTCCCAGCTGTGTCTTCAGCCACCAGGGGAAGACAACAGCCACCCACGCACAGGGGGATGAACACACACACACACACACACACACACACACACACACACACACAGACACCAGCCACACGAGCACCAATATACACTCATGCACACCAGCATCCTGCTCACACACCCACACCCGAACACTTAGGCTAACAAACATCCACGTCTACACACACACACAGCCCAACGCTAATATTCACTCACTAACAAATAAGCACACACACATAAATGTACTGGAATCCAACAACCCACTCAGTATCGGGTTGCTCTGTTTTGCACATCTTAACATGCCTGCTGACATACAAACTCTAACACACACACACCTGCACCGACACGCAGAGCAACCGCACTCACACGTGCACAGATGAACTCGCACAGTCACACGGCGTGGCTCACACATCCGGACAGGCTGCTGCCCACCTCACCACCCAGGACTCCACAGGCCCCTCCGCACCTCACACGTCCCCTTGCCCCTCACGCATGTACACTACACACACATACCTTCACGTGCAGGCAGAGGCCTGTCCCTCCGCGGATTTGGAGACATACACGTCACTTGTCACCCACCTTGGCAGCCCTCAGATGGTGGAGGGCCACCTCCACAGAACCCCACTCACCTGCACAAGTACCCCCGCCCCCGCCGTGCATGTGGAGGACCAAGAGGCGGGTGCAGGGGGTCTCATTCAACCAGCCCCATGGCTCTCTCCGGGACAGGTGTTTTGGGGGCAAAGTTGCCTAAAGTGGTGACTGTGAATCCCAATCCCATGAAAGGCAGTTGCCCTGACCCTGTTCTGTTCCAGCGCCACTCTTACTCATTCATATTCATGTTTGTTTTCTCCCTCCCTCATTCTCTTTCTCTCTCTCACACACACACACACACACACACACACACACACGCACGTGGTCGCAGACATTTCATCCTTCTCCAGGGTTCTGAATCAGTTTACCTCAGCCCCCTTCCCCCCCTGCCCCGCCCCTGGCCCCTCACCCCGCCCCAGAGCTCCTTGGAACTCCCTGCAGACCTTCCCCACCCCCAGCCCCTGAAAGGATAATTCAGGTTCATTACCAACCCCTCCCCCAGCCCCTTCTATGGGACCCCAGCCCCATCACCCTCTAGATTGATGCCAGACACCCCCAGCCCTGTGCAGAGGTCCCCCAGGCTATAGTCCAGCAACTGGGCTCCCAGGAGCAGGATCGATCCTCGATCCTCCCACGTGGCTCAGCTCCACACCAGCCCCAGCTCCTCACAGGCACTCCCAGGACCCTTGTCCCTGGCCCGTCTTGCAGCAGCTCACCCAAACCCCAGCCCCTCGATAGTACTCACGGCTCAGCCGGTCGCGCTGCCGGGTACTGCTGGCTCCTGCAGAGGATGGAGTGGCCGCATGCCTGCCCCATCGCTCCTCATCGTCTGCCTCCCTGGCCAGACTAAGGTGGCACCTCGCCCTGTCCACCCTGCCCAGGGTGCCGGGCAGGGTGCCTGGCTCAGTAGGCACGGGGACCAAGAGCGGAAGCCTGTCCCCAACTCAGCCTGGACTCAACACCCCGATCCAGTGCTGCTGCTGCCCCAGTTGCTCCCACCTCTCCTGCTGCCACTGCCTCTGCCGCTAGGCTGGCTCTGGGAGGGGGTTGGAGCAGGTCTGATAATGCAGAAGGGGGAGGGAGGAGGGAGGAGGAACAGAGAGGCCCAGACAGAGAGGGAGAGAGGGAGGGAGGGGTAGAGAGAGACTCTGGCTGGGAGAGGAAAAGAAAGACTCACACACAGAGGAACAAGACAGAGACAGAGAGAAACAGGAAGGAAATGCATGAAGGAGAGAAGAGCAGGATCAGAGCCTCAAAGAGATCAAGATAGAAATATAAAGAGATCAGACAGGCATAGGGAAAACACATACAGAGGAACAAAGACAGAAAAGAAAAGAAAAAAAAAGTATAGATGGAGAAAGTGTGAGCGAGAAGCAGAGAGAAGAGCCCAGAGAGGTAGGAGGATGAAGGATTTGCACTGTGCACGGACTAGAATGGGAGCTGGGGATGAGGGGCACATGGGTGGGACCCAGACCCCGTGCTGCCCCGTTCTGGAGACCCTCAGTGGCAGGGGACACTTCTGAGCCCTCCTCAAGTTTGGAAGGGCCAGGCCTCCAGGCAGGACAGCTCCTCTGGGCTCCCTTACTGAGTCTGTATCATGTCCCGGGGTGCATCCCCAGCGTGGAGCGGGGTACGCAGGGGGCTCTGGGGACTTTTGCTAAGGGTGTTTGGGCTCAGAGCCTCGTCACAGAGTCCACTTTTGGTGGCTCTACTTAGTCAGGACACTGTGGGACCTGATGCTGAAGCATGCACTTTTTTTTTTTAGATTTTATTTTTAAGTAATCTCTACAGCCAGTATGGGGCTCGAACTCAAAACCCTGAGACCAAGAGTCACATGCTCTACCGGATGAGCCAGCTAGGTGCCCAGAAACGTGAACTTCTACTAGGAGTTATGGGCACCCAGGCCGCAGCCTGCCCACGTGGTTTTCCCAGTGCACAGGCTCTAGGCATGGGAGAAGGCCTGCTGGACCTCTGTCCTGTTGCCAGAGAGGACTCCTCAGGAGGAAGACTTAACCCAATGGAATGGGGTCGTTTTAGCGATGGGACAAGTAGGGAGTTGTCTCAGTAGAGAGCCTGTTGGACATAAAAGAAAAAGCTCCACACTTTGAGGCAGGAAATGGGGGTTCCAATGCTGCCTCCTCCACTAACTTATTCTTTCATTCACAAACACCTACCACTGGCCAGCTTCATTAGATAGGACTCAGACTGTTCCTTGCCTTGGAGAAGCACCCAGTCAAGGCGTGTGTGTTTGGGGGGGGGGTACGACTTGTAGTGTGATGGAAGCACAGAGTCTGTAGTGTGCAAAGGTGGGCCCTAGGGTCAGTCTGGGATGGTGAGTATTTCTGTAAGAGGGGATATCAGCTGGGTCTTTAAAGGACCCCAGGAGAAGGGGGTGTACTCACCAGTAACCTCACCTCTCGGACCTGTGGGGGCAATCCCCCCTGCCCCACACGCCAGGATCCAGGCTGCAAAGCCCATGAGGCTGAGTGAAAACCCAGCCCCTGTTAATGGGCATGGGGGTGGGGTGCACGGCGGTGGTGGGATGGGCAGGAACGACCCCGCTTGTGCACGAGGCCTGTCCAGGCTGACAGCCTTCTCATGGCTTAGGAAATGTCAGGAAAGAAAATGGGAGGGAGTTTTGCTCCCCACTGTGGCCCCAGAAAGTAGGATTTCAGACCTCTGAAAGCTCTGGCTGAACTGTTTTCTCAGCCTGACCCATACCTGCCAGCTGGGAAGGCACTTTTCGGGCCCAGAAAGCCCAGGCCCGGGCCCATGTCCAGATTTGGCTTCTCATGGTTCCCCTTCACGCCCTGAGGAGCCCGGCAGTCAGAAGCTGAGTCAGAGGGGTTCAAAGGAGGGCACCTCCCAGGCACAGGGGAAGCAAGTGCACTGAGGCCTCACCGCCCCCCTCCCCCGGCCCCCCGGGCCTCCTCTCTGCCCTCCCACTCTAGAAACGATGGTGGAGGCCTCATCTTCAGAAATCTCCTGGGAATATACTCAAGCGAGACAGGGAGGCGGGAGGGTCTCCTCCCATCCCACTGCCACACCAGACTCCGCAGCTGCCCCAGAAGTAAGGAGAATGCAGAAACCCAGAACTCCCGGGTCCCGGGGTACTGGTACTCCGGGATTAGAGCCAGGCGGGGGGGAAGTTCGCATCCCAGCTCTGCCACGTGCCCTGGGCAAGTTATTTAACCTCTCTGAACTTCTATTTAGTTTTCTCATCTGGAGATGGTCACAATCTCCAAGCTCAAAGAATTGTGAGGCTTTGGAAATGTCTGCCAAGTTCCCAGTGAAGACCCGTCTTCCTCCCCTCCCGTCCCCCGAAGAGGTTGAACTGACGGGGCCTCACATGTTGGGGTAGGGGCCTCCTGCAGGGCAGTGCCGGGATGGGGGGGATGCTTCTGAAAGGAGAGAGGGCCCGAGATTTCCGGGCCCGCTCTTCCTTCCTCCGCCTGCTGGCAGCCAGCGAGGCGGGCCGGCAGGAACCCGAGGCCCGGAGCGGTCACCGCGAAGCCCCGCCCCGCCGCAGGCGCCGGCCGCTCTCCCGGGTGCTGATCCGGGCGTGCCGCGCGCACAGGCCCCGCGCGTCGGCCGACTCCGGGTGTGGTTAGCGGGGGAAGCCCGCGGGAGGCGAGAGAAGCCCGGGGGCGGGCGGCTGCCCCAAGAGACAGGAGGCTGCAGCCTCTGGTATCCAGCCTCCGCCCTGCGCCCACCGCCTGGAGAGGACTGCAGGCTCCAGCTACCTCCTCATTGCCTAAGGCGGCGGAGGCTTCTCAGCGCCCTCCCGCCTCCTTTCTGCTCGGCAGTTTCCCTCCCACCTTCCAGACGGCCCCTCCTCTGCTCTCTCGCTATCCTATCTTTGGCCCCTCAACATGGGTGCTCTTCACAGGAGCACCAGGCCCCGTCTCTCCTCTTTCTCCACCCCGCCCTCAGGAGTTTGGAGCCTTCCCCCAACACACCAACTCCAAGCGCCCCCTGCAGCCCAGCCCTCTCCCCAGGGCTCCAAACCTCCTGGACATCTGTGGGAACACCCCGGAAACTGCTCACACTCAAATATTCCACATCCAACATATCTTTTGTCTCTAACAAAGGCATCAGCAAACTTCTAATCCCCTCTGGAAACTTCAAACTCACTTGCCCCCTTCTCCTACTCTTCCTGTGTAAATCTGTCACCTTCAATTCTCCCTCTGTAACCCTCTTTTCTATCCACTGCCTCCATCCCTCCAGGCCCAGCTTACTTCCCCCTCCTCTGGTCTTTCTCTAGCCCCCTCCAGAGCCCTCAACCCCTCTATTCCACTCGACCCTGCCCCAGGCCCTGACCATCTAGCTGGTCATGTAACTCTTCCTCAAAACCCTTGTGAGACTCCTCAGTGGCTTCAGGATAAGGGCCAAGCTCCTCAGCCTGGTATTTGAAGTCTCTCCTGTTGGCTCTGACTGACCTCTCTATTCTCTGCTCCACGTGGAGCAGAGTCTAGTCCCTAAGCATTCGTCAGTCCTTTTTTCCTCCTTGACTTGGTACCCTCTGGTTCCCGGGCTGACTTCCCCCTCCTCTTGCTTTTCTCTGCCCATCCCAAATCCTGGCCTGTCCTTCTTGGGATCAATTCCCCACACTCCCTGCCCTCACCCATGGGGGACAGGGTAGGCAGGAGGGACCACTGGGTTCTGGGCTGAGCAGCCTTTGGCTGCCTACCTCTTTCCTGTCATCTGCCCCACCGCTCCACCACCCTGCTCAGGGTCACCTCATGTCTTCTACTGGATCACACTTCCCTCAAGGACAGGCCAAAGTCCTCTTCACCTCAGCCCCAGTCTGCAGCCTCACCAGGTACGAGTGAGAAACATTGAGGAAAGTAGGGAGCAAACAGAGGTGAGTGTGGAAGTGAGACAGTGCTTGAGAACTCAGCGCAGGACCACACCAGAGCAAGCCCTCACGAAAAGGCTGCAGGTGGATGGTGTGGGGGGCCCTGATTGCCCCACTCTGTGGGAACGACTGCCCACCCCCGCCCAAGGGCAGACTGTGGCCGTGGAGTATCCCTCAGCCTCCCCGGGGGAAGGCTGGTAATTGGCGGAACATGGATTTCACGGAGGCTCAGCATGTAAACCCCTGGGCGACTCCTCTGGCTGGGAGCCAGGATGGGCCCGCATCGGAGTCCTGGCAACTGAAGCCTGGGTGTGGGGGGTTAGTGGGGAACTCGGCGCCATCTCACATTGCTTCTCTGCCTCTCCCTCAGCCAGGAAGATGCCACCTGTGACTCCAAGGACAATGGCTGAAGGAGCACCAAGTCGCCAAGGGCCTGGCATACTTCCCTGTGTTCCCACATGAAGCACAGACCCCATCACACCATGGGGGGACAAGGCCCTTGTCGATAAAGAACAAAAAGCCATGCTGGGCTCCAGAACAGCTCTAAGCCGGTGTGACTTCTTCAACACCTCAGGAAAGTGGCTTTGGGGACCTGGAGCTGAGGGTTGAGGCACTGTGTGGGCCCGCTTCAGGTCCAGAATCAGTTCGAGCTGCCCCAGGAAAGAAGGGGTGAGCTCACCCAGGGGTAGGCAGTTCTCCATTCCTGCTGGGCAGGGGAATGAAGTGGTGGAGCAGATAGCCAGTTCGGGGAGGGGAGAGGCAGCCAAAATTCAGCCCCTCAGCCCAGAACCCAGTGACCCTTCCTGTCTCCACTGCCCTGTGGATTTGGTGGGGGACAGGGGCTGCTGAACTGGCCCATGGAGGATGGAGAGATTTGGGATAGACAAAGAAAAGGAAGAGAGGGAAGTTAGCCTGGGGTGGGGCTAGACCAGATGCTTGGAAGTGCCTCTGCCTAAGGTCAAGGTCATCTCCAGCAATATGGGCCAGACAGCACAAGATGCCAGAGCTAGTGGAATCCAACCCCTTATGCTGCAGAGGGGAAAACAGGCAAGTGGGCAGAAACATGCCCAGCTCACACAGGGAATAGAAGGCCAGGCAAGACCTAGGACCAGGGACCCCTGGCCACTGCCCCACTCCACTACCTCCTCCTCTTTGTAATCCTCCATCTCTCCCTCCTCCTCACCTCTTCCGCCAGGGCACAGGACTAGGAAAGAAGGCTGTGGATAGAGCTCATGACCCTGGGGAGGCACCCCCAGGAATGTGGCATTTCAGCAGGGACAGGTCTGAACAGACGTGGCCCCTGTGGCTTCATACTCTGGGGAAGTTTTACTCTCCCTGGGGTTCTGGTCCCGGTGTCCTCACCGCCACCACCCTCCAGTGCAGCACACCAGGATCCTCCTTCCAGGAGGCCCTGAGCTACCCACCCAGCCCTCATCTACCTCTTCCCCCTGAACTCCCCGCACCTGAGCGGGGGTGGGAGGGGGTGTGACTCAGTGGGATAAAGGCAGCTGCTATATTTGAGTGATTACATAAGCCAGGAGGGAGGCAACTGCACTGTGACTCCATCGAGGTCGGTAGACAAGCTGAGGCTGGGCCCTGGAGGCAAGGTCTCTCCCCCCATCACGCAGCGCCAGCCTGGGTTTGGACATGATTCCACGATGACCTGCGAGGTGTGAGCTTGCATTGCTGGCCTGTGAGGGAGGTCCTCCTTAGGACTAACCACACCAGAAAGGCTCTGTTCCCTTTCCACCTTCTTAGAAAAATAACCCCGTGGCTTCTAGAAATGCTATGGCCAAACTTAGACTAAGCCCCAGATCCTCCCCATGAACTCTCTCCGGACGAAAGACAGAATTGAAATCACGGCTTGTCACTGACTCAGAAAAAGAGTGCCTGCTGGGGAGGGCACGGGGCATGAGGCTTTGGCTCACCTGCACCATCTGGGAGGGACCTGTGGTCCTTCTCAGCCACACCACTTACGAGTCGCCTGACATTGTCAATTCCATGCCTTGGTTTCCCCACCTATAAAATGAGAATATCTTCCTCATGGGGTTTGTTGTAAGGATCAAATGAGAAAACACATGCAAAGCCTTAGCCATGTAGGTGGTGGAGGCTTCACTGTGGTTTGTCAGCATTACCATTTGCATCATTGTCATTGCCAACACAAGGACTGGCTGGACACCTCCCAGGCTGGAATGACCCCTGTGCCCCAGTGACCACTGACCTGGGTGGAAGGTGGGAACCCAGAGGACAGAACTGATGTTAGAGTCAGGAGCCTGGCCAGACTTGCTCTGTTCCCCTAAGCAAGCCCCTGCCCTCTCTGTTCCTCAATCAATAAATGAGCCCTCAGTCAATGAAAGGCCCTCAAGGGCCCCAGCTCTGGAGCTGATGTTTGCAAGAGAATCCACCCTCCCCCCACTGGGGATTCGTGACTTGTGGCATTGGAAGCTGCAGTGCAAGTACAGATGGTCATGGTGGGGGTATACTGGGCTGGTATGAGCTGGGGGTGGGCGCCAGCACAAGGCCCATCTCCTCAGAGCTGCTTGGCAGCTCCTAGGAGGCCATGGGGGGCCCCTAGGAGGAGGAAGGCTGTGCCCACCCAAGCTGTGTTACCATGACACTGGTCTCCATGGTGCCAGGCACACAGGAGGAGGGGCTGATGTGACAGGATCTGGAGGCTCAGGCCCTTGGGTCGCTTAGGCCTGTCCCTGTGTCCCATAAGCCCCTGTGAGGTCCCCAACCTAAGGCCCCCAGGAGGGAAGGCAGGGAGAAAGCACAGTTTCTAGGTCAGGGGGTCGAAAGAGTGCCTAGAAGACTCCGAATGACTGAGGTGCGGGGGGAGAGAGACAGGAGCAGAGAAGTGGCAGAGAGGGAAGGATTAAGAAGCTGAGGAGACAGACGGAGGGAAAAGCGGGTGGTGGGGAAGAGTGGGGGGGGAGGCGGGCGCTGTCGTCAGGGAGTGGGCTGTGGCTCCCAGGCTGACAAGCAGTGGGAGGGCCATCCAGCCCATCTCTTTGGTCTCAGTGTCTTGAGGTGGTTGGTGGTGGGAGGACAGAGTGGAGGAGGAGGAGCAGGGTGGGGGCAATTTTCCTAGAGAGCTTTGTTGTGGGGGCGTTCAGTCACGTGCCGTGTGTGTGTGTGTGTGTGTGTGTGTGTGTGTGTGTGTGTGTGTGCGCGCGCGCTGGAAGTGCAGGCTGAGGTGTGCAGGCACGTGTGTACAGGGCATGAGTGCGTGTGTGTGGCATGTGTGCACCCGTGCCACTGTGTCTCCAGGGTGATAAATACAGCAGGAGGAGCTGTAACCAGGGCAAAGAAAGTGCGGAAATTTCCACAAGCTGAGAGTGGCGTGGGAGAGGGCACACGCCAGGGCTGGACCAGCTCGGGCTGACAGGGGACCCTGCTCTGGTAGCTCCTCCCTGGGCCAGTCCCTAGCTGGGGGCAAGTGACTGGGCACAGGCACACATACTCTAAGTGCACACAGTATGGAAGAGCAATCCAGAAGAGCTTCCTGAAAGAAGTGTCATATTGGAAGAGAGGTTGGGAGGTTCATGCCAGCTGTACTTACATGTTTATGTGTCACAGACAGACAGACATTCCCCAACAATTAGGGCCTGGATCGCACATTGGTCACAGAGCTAGCTAAAGGAATAGGAATTATTCCTTGTTCTGGTGGGGGAAGACAGACCCCAAGGAGCCCATTTGACTGGGATGTGGTTACATTTAAGAGACAAGAAGGGCAAACCCCCAACTCCAGAGGCATGGGGACAGGCCCCCGGGGCACTGAGCTGCACCCACAGCGGGCTGCGCTCTGCAGGATCACATCACCTTGCCCCCGCTTCATGCTGTTCCCTTTTCTGAAGACACCTTTCCCGCTTAATTCCATCTGCAGAAATCTGCTCATCTTTGTAGCCTCACCTCCTCTGTGGAGTCTTTCCTGATCAATGCCGCTCCTGGAAGGGGTCCCTCCCCCCCAGCATTTACTTATCTGCTCCCCCTCAGCGTCCAGTCAAGTTCTGTACACAGTAGGTATTCAAGAAGTGCTTGCTGAAGTAAAAGATACTAGCCCTGGAGAAGACTCTGGATGCCAGGTCTCCCTAGACATGTGTGGGAAGGGGATTATCAAGGGATAGTTCGAGGTACTTCACACATATTAGCTCATTTAATCCTCCCATTAGTAGGTACTATTAATACCTCCAAAGTAAATGCGAACAGCGAGGATCAGAGACCTCAGGAACTGAGCCAAGGTTCCAGAGCTTATACATGGGAGTGTGGGCATCTGCCCAACTGGCATCCACACCCATGTTCTTTCCACAACACTGAGCTTCAGGCAGGGGGCTCGGGAGCCACAAGAGCATGAGGCCCAGTGAGAAAGACTCAGCTCCAGGCCTCCCTCCAATCCCTTGGATCTGGGGGAAGGAGGAGGCAGGGCCCATCTTCCCCTCCCGTCCCATGGATTTCCTGCAGCGCCTGGGGGTCTCCCGAGGCCCTCCAGGGCTGCAGAACACTTTGCAGGGTAGGCAGGTTGAGCAGGAAGGAGGTAGCAGAGAGAGAGAGAGACAGACAGACAGACATCCCACCCCATCACCCAACCCTTCCCCCCTTCCCTCCTCCCTCTCCGTCCATAATGCTCTCACCACCCAGGCTGACTTGTCACAGCCTTCTCTGCCAGGGCTCACTGTGGTCAGGCCCAGACTTGGGTCACCTGATCCTTCTCTCCCAACACTTCAATGCACCCTCTCCCTGGCTTGCACCCCTCACTACCATGGACACCCGGCAAGGCTTCCAGTTTTCAGGGACAGCTTGGGGGCACCTCCTCCTCCAGAAAGCCCCCTCTTCTCCAAGAGCTGCTCCCCACACCTCAGCAGGTCTAGCTCTGGGATCTTCACACATCCTACCCCTCCCCCATCCCAACCTCAAATATGTGAAAATAAACCACTCAGGGTCCCAAGAGGCCCCATTTCTAGGAATCCTTGTGACCAAGACCAGCAGAGCCTCCTGCCCTAATCCTCCCATCACACTGTTGTCATTGCCATAATTCATTGCATTGAGACCTGAAGGCTCCTGTTGGGATGTCCTCCCCAATCCCAAGGGAAAGCACTTGAAGTTATCATCAACTCCTGACAGTTCGGATCCCCTTCCCCGGGGGCCACTTATAAGAGGAGAGAGAAGAGTTGAAATCAGGAGGGATGTGGAAGAGGGCCCCTCCCCCTGAAAGTGGGATTATAGAAATGGACCTCAGGCTTGATTCAGGAGAGCTATGTGACCTTGGGCGAGTCACCTCCCTTCTCTGAGCCTTTCTTCCTCTGTCAAGAGGAGACGTGCAGAGAGTACAGGTGCGGACCCACAGTGGGTACCTGGAAAAGGGCTACTCTCTCCTTCTGGCTCCTAGATCCTGGGAGTCCAAAGCACTTGGTGTTGCCTTCCAGAATATCCCTAGTCTTGGAGTCAAAGGCAGGGCCAGGTCCCACCCCACACTCCAAAAGAACAAGGCGTGGGCCAGGACAGCCCCACTGGGGTCTCCAGAACCTGTTCCGGGACCAGTCATGTAGAGCTATCCATGGCTGCCCCCTGGTGGCCCAGCTGAGTCACTGCAGCCAGCCCCTGAGCCTGAGCAGCAACGCTGGCAGCCTAGCACTGGGGCATTTCCAGTCTTACCCACCCTCTCTCTAGGCCTCAAAACTAGCTGGTCAGTCCAAGGTCAGATCCAGGGTAGAATTCCAGCCCCTGCGCACTTGGACAGTGATCTTGTCCTAGCTGCAGGCAGAATGGTCAGATTTTCAATCTGTCAGCCTGGCCTGGAGCAGCCCACCTAGGGGAGGGTAAGAGTGGGAGACTCAAGGGGCTTAGCCCCAGCCCGTGAAACTCGCCAAGAAACCCATTCCAGTCTGGCATCCACCTCCCCTCCTCAAGGGCCTGGAACACGGAACCTGGAGGAACTTTCAGGTCTCCAAGACCCCATCCCTACACCAGCCTTCCCTGGAGTGGGATCATATGAATCAGAGGTCATGTGACCCATCTCCACCCCACCCCCCTTTTGCCCAGACACAACTGGCTGAGGCTAAGGTTGAGAGGTCAGCCTGTCTGCCTGCTGGGCCCCTGGAGAGAGGCCGGTAATGAGGCTCTAGGCAGAGGCAGGAATGTGGTGTCTGGCACCTTCCCAGCGAGTCCCAAATAGGTCTCTGCACAGCTCGTTATCTCCCCCACTTGCCAGGGCCTTGTCTTCCTGGAGGGGACAACCAGGCAGTGCCCAGTGAGTGCAACCTTCAGGGGTAAGGCAGGGCCCACCTCTGGAGGGGCATGCATAGGGACCAAAGGACACCTAGGCTCTTCTTCCTCATTTAATAAAGCTCCTGTGGCTCTGTGTCTCAGAGGGGCTGGTGGGGGGCTGCCCTGAGTCACTCCCAGGCTACACCCAGGCTACACCCAGGCCCTGGTCCAGACTCTAGACTGCAGCAGGGAAAGGGGCTCGCTCCAGCTGGGGTCTGTCCTGGCCAGGGTCAGGACGGGCCTTCCTAGCCTGGCTGCACAGGCGTGCAATGGGGATGGCATGGAGCTGGGCCAGGGCTCTGCCTGGGGTAGGAGGGCGGGGCTAAACCTCTCAGGGCCCCGGGTCCCCCCCAGCTTTAGGGCACTAGGCACTCACCTCTGGGCCTCCTGATCTCCTGGCCCCTCCTACACCAGAACACCTGAAACCCCCAGCCAATCACAGGCCTCGGCAATATAGGATAAAATATACAGATATATTTATATTATCAAAAGGCCCCCAAAGTGGGGAAGGGGCACCAGGAAGCCTGGGCCCACCCAGTCAGCCTAGACTGGAGGGGGCTCCTGAAGTCGCCCAGGCCCAGCTCTAGGCTACGGAGAAACGTACCCAAGAGCTCCCTCCCCATCCCAGCTGAGTGTTCCTTTAGTGCATCCACTGTTCGCTGTTCTGGAGTCTGGGACAAGGGGGAGGGCACCCTTCCAGCGGGGCCCCAGGCCCTTGGGCCTCTGCAAGGATGGTGGTCCTCCAGAGTTCCTGACTGATGCCCATCCCATCTCTCCAACCCCTTAAACTCAGGGTGAGTGACCCTGGACGGGTCGCAGGCCAACCAAGGGGGGCTGAGCACCTGGACAGAGCCCATGAGGGGTTCCTCCTCAGGCAGACCCTGCTGCCCTCCGCTTCCGGGCCAGGGAACCCCGTGCTGCAGTCAGGATGCGGGTGTGGGGGGG
>LNAC01000086.1:1207355-1246740 GCA_002007465.1 Ailurus styani
GGTGCGGGGGGGGGGGAGCGGCTTCCTCGTGCGCCCCCTGCTGGCTCACAGAGGGCACGCAGGGCACGAGGGTGTCTGAACAAGAAGGCTTCGTGGCAGCAGAGTCCCAGAGGCAGGGGGTGGCCCCCGTGTGCTCAGACGTTGCGGAGGAGCTGTGGGAAGGCACAGAAGGCCGGGTTCCATAAGCAGCACGTTGGGAGGGTTCACAGGGGCCGGCAGCCCCGCTAAAGCTTCTGCAGCTACTCGGGAACGCTGGCCTGGGAGTGCTCGGGTCAGCTGGGTCCCCCAGGGCCTCGCAAAGAGGGGGCTCCTGTGAACTACGCCAACCAAAAGAGCCCGCCAGGGTGGGATGGAGGACGGAGGGAGGGCATGGGGGGGGCGACAGTCAGGACAAGTGGAGAGGTGACTCGGGTGGAAGGCAGACCCCAGCCAGGCCCCAGCCCTCTGCCCACAGAGATGGAAAGGCACTCACAGAGAGGGGGTCCGCAGCAAAGGCGGCCACGCTCCGGCGCATCTCGTTCTCACTGCCACGCAGGGGGATCAAGGACACGCTGCCCAGCCGGACCTCAGGCGCTGCCCGGGACACACGGGAGGGCTCCGAGGGCCACACCAGGCCGTCGTGCTGGCGAGGAGGTGAGAGGAGGGCACTCAGTTCCCGATCCACCGCCCTTCCCAGAAATGCCTCCAGCTCTGAGCTGAGGTGACACCCTCGGCTTTGATCCCAGTCAGTATGAGAAGCAGCTGCTAGAGGAGAACATGACTGTATCCCTGGCAAAACGCAGCCAGTGATGTTGCTCAACAACTCCCACCTCCGGGTCCACAAACTGCTCCAAGCACGCGGTACCAGTAAAACAGTTCTAGAGGAACATGTGTGCGCCTCCTTCCACCAGGAACCAAGACTACAGAATCCACCTGTTTCCCTTTAGGCTTGACTACCAGGAAGCTCAGGGCTAAAAGGACTCAGCTCTGGGCCCTGGTACAGTTCTGTCTCCCTTTTCCCCCAAACAATTCTGAGCTCTCGTTTATAATCTCTGGCTTGAGTCCAACTCCCTGCCCCCACCCCGTCTGAGCCCTTCCTAGCCTGTTCCTACCTGGCGCACTGTGGCGGCCACCTGACTCCCTCCGTCTGTCCTCCCCTGCAAGCCGCACCCAGACAAACCTGCACACCACTCTCCCTTCAAACTGCTGATGAGGTCAAATTCAGCTTCCTGGGAATGGCTTTCAAGGCTCCTTGAGATCTGGCTCCTGATCCCCTCCCTTTCCAGTGTCAGCTTCTGGCACTCTTGGCCTCTCTCTCTGCGCCCCCCTGGTCAAGCTGTAGTTCTCTTGCCATGCCTTTCCATCTACTGTTCCCTCTGCCTAGAAACCACCCCACCCCACTGCCTTTGCTCCGTGAAGGCTTCGTCACCCTCAGACTCAGCTCCCAAGACGCCCCCTCCCTGCTGCCTTCTCCACCCACGACTACCTTCCCTAGGTAGTAGGATCCCTAGGCTTTTCTCTGTTTCCACACACTGATCACACCGGGCTATTTAACAAGCCACTTTGAGGTCCGTGTCCCTTTTCTGCCTCGCTTGGGGCTGGACCAGAGTGGTCTCTAGGAAGGGCTTACTGAGTGAATGAGCAAACAAATGACTTAAAAGCAACTCAAAATCTCTTTGAAGCAACTGGCGGGCTCTAAAGCAAAGGGACAAACATACTCATTCCCTAGAATGGAAGCCTCCCAGGGCTCCGCCCTCCACCTGTTACCTGCACGAAGAGGAAGGTGGCAAACCACTCCCGGAGTTCCATCTGCGTCTCACAGCAGAGGTACCTGCGGGGCAGGGCACAGATCTGGACACTGCCGAGGCTGAGCGGGGAACCCCCAGCCTGTCTCCCCAGCCCACGGCCCCCGGGCAGGGCACAGGTGTGGACAGTGAAGGGACCCCACCAAAGGGGACACGCACCCATCTCTCCTCAGCCTGGGCTCTGAGGCCAGGGCCCTCACTCACCACTGCTGCTTCTCATGCTTCTCAGTCTCGTGTACCACCGTGAAGCCCCAGCTGCAGAGAAGGGGCAGATAGAGTCCCTTGGCAGCCCACAGAGGCCTCCCAGCCCAGGTGCCCAGGACAGAGCCTGGACGCCTGGGCCAGAGCCAGGGGGCAGAGGTCAGGGCCTTCTTGCAAGCACAGCACATTCTGGCCACTGCCTCCTCCTCTCAGCCCGCACCTGCCTCCCAGGCCCAGGGCTCCCCACCCCCATCCCACCCCCAGGCCTCCCCTAGTCCCTGAGAGACAATCAGGCACAGCCCACGGATGAGAGGAGAAAGTCAGGAAACCAGGTCTGGTGACTGCAATTAACACTAATAGTGGCCATGCATCACTTTCTATCTCAGAAACATACAACCACCCTCTGAAACAGCTGTACCATTATTTTCTGCATTCTACAGATGTGGGAAATGAGGCACAGAAAGGTCCCAAAGGTAGTCGGTGGCAGGATTTCAGTCCAGGCCAGGGGCTGGCAAACATGAGCCAGCATCCCAGTGCCCCGATGGCTTGTTATCACAGACTGCTTGCCCCCCGCCGGGGATCTGTGACTCATCAGGTCTGGGCTGTTCCTGTTTCCAGGTGAAGCTGCCACGCTGGTCTGGGAGACCACACCCTCAGAACTATGGTACCAACCCCTGTCAAGTTCAAAGCCCCCACTGGGCTGCACGCCCCAACCGTCAGTTCTGAGCTCTCACAGGCCCTGCCCCAGCTCACCAGGTGGGTGGCCGCAGTTTCTTCTTCACTCCCAGGTAGACTTTGAGACTCCTGACAGGCCACTCCTTCTCCGGCCGGTGACTCTGGGGTGGGGGAGGGCAGAGGGATGGCACTCAAGTCAGCCAGGGCAGGGACTGCGGTGACCTCCTGCTTCCCTCTCCCCAGCCCCCTTTGCATCCCGGCACAGGGAACCTCCTCCAAGAAGCCTTCCGGACAAAGCCCTTCCTGTTCACCATCCAGCCCAACTGAGCCCCCACCACACCCCCCAGGCCTCTCTCCCTGCAGTGGCGTCAGACAGTCAACCCTCAGTCCCCGAGGTGGCTGTCCCAGCAGGACACAGAGCAGTGACCCCCAAGGCCCTCCCTGCTGCCCGGAGAACTGACTCGCAGCACGGTCGGCTGAACCAGACCGTTCAGGGAGGGAGAAGTCTGCACGCCATCCTCCGGCACCAAACTGAACCAGCGTGTGGGACCTGAGAGCCTCAGCTGGCTGTCTCCGGTTATTTACTCCTCACCCCTCTCCACCCCACGGAGGCTCCAGGGTTGACCGTGTGAACAAAAGACTTGTGGGGTCAGCAGCTACTAGCTCTTTGGTTCCACCAGGGGAAGGCTAATGACTCACGCTGAAGCAGGACGGCTACTTGGTAGAGACCAAAGGAAGAACTTTCCAGTGGTCTAGGTCAGCAAGCGAGAGACTGATGTACTAGGGAGGGGCAGCGGATCCCGGACAAGCACACCTTTGGCCCCCACCCTGCACAGGGGTCTGGGCTTGGAAGGAGCAGGCTGGCTCCGAGGCAGAGGTATGGGAGCAGTGACCCCCAAGGAAGAGGCAGACTGGTAGGTCAAGCTAATGAGCCTTCCTCTTGCTTTGGGGGCCACCTGCTCGAAGCCCTGCCCCCACCAGGCACCCTAGGCACCAGCCAGGCACTAGGGTGGATGGTAGGGGCGGGGGGACTCACTTACAATCAAAACTGTGGGTCAAAGGCTGAGCCACATCCACCCTGCTCCCACCATTGCTCCCGGCCACCCCCAGGCATGGCTCCTCGGCAGGAACAAAAAGTGGAGACTAGAGGATGGCTGGGGACTGGCAGACTCCAGGCTGCGTAAGTGATGGGCTGCCTAGGGATGAGTGGAGACTTGGGTGCTGTCACAGGGGATGTAGTTTGAGAGGACTTACTAGGACCTATTGCCCTGCTTTTACTCTGATCCTCCCTGAGAGCCAAGGCCCTGATGGGGGAACCCTATGTCTCCTACACATAGTACCTAACCTGACAATGGCCATGTGCCCAAGAGAGGCCAGGAGCTAACTGGGCTGCAGGCAGGAGGACACGGGGCAGCGGGATGGGAAGTCGGGCTGCAGATATTGGGCAAACATGGTGTGGCTGAACACAAGGAAGAAAAAATAATGAAACAAGATGGGATGGGGAAGGAGACAAACCATAAGAGACTCCTAATCTCACAAAACAAACTGAGGGTTGCTGGGGGGTGGGAGGGTAGGGATAGGGTGGATGGGTTATGGACACTGGGGAGGGTTTCTGCCATGGTGAATGCTGTGAAAAGTGTAAGCCTGATGATTCATAGACCTGCACCCCTGGGGCAAATAATAATAATTTAAAAAATGCAAAAAAAAAAAAAGGAAACCTCCATGTAGGCAGGGAAGGAGCCAGGCCGAGAGCACTGAAGACAGAGGGCAGGTCGCACAGATGGAAAGACTTGAGACGGAGCTTGTGAAAGAAATGGGCAGGCTCCGGGCAGGACAGGGGAGAGGACGTGGGGAAAACTAGGTTGCAAGTATGAAAGGCAGCAGGCTGAGGGAATGGAAAGCAGGCTGAGGGCCTGGAAGAAGTTGAGCTGTGGGTGCCAAGGAAAGAGAACCAGAAGCAAGGGGTAGAGGGAGTTGACAGCGGAAGGAACAGGCTCATGGGTGTGACAGGAACAGCGACGGTTCCAGTCAGGGCGTGGAGAGAACTGTGGGAATCAAGGAATTCAAACCAGGCTGTGGCTCCCTAAGGATTCGAAAAAACCGTCCTCAGACCTCCACTTCCTCGGGCTCTGGTGTGTGCGGCGTATGCACGGCGCGTGTGACAGGAGTGTTGCTGAGACGGGGAGGAGGAGGGGGACGTCAGTCAATGTGGGACTTGGTTTCTCATCAAACAGCGCACGTTTCCAGCATCTCTGAGGTATGAGGTCACTGGAAGAGTACAGTTCACCCCTTGATGCTCAAACACCTCTGCGGAGACCAAGATTTTTCTAGAATGTGACTCTCCCCAAGTGCCTCCAGGTCTTTAGCAACAGAAGATGCCCAGGACAAGGCTCGGGTGTTTGCCTGTCCTCAACTGCCCCATGTTGTCCCAATTTCAAATATTCTGTTGCTCCATAAACCAGCAAATACCAGAATTACCATCACCTAGGTAGCCAAACCACACCCTCCTGGGGCTCCTGTCGGGGCGTGGGGGCTGGCTGCCATTCGGGAGCACCACTCGGCCATGCACTGATCAGCCCAGCTGCTGAGGCCTTGATTCCTGTACTTCAAGGACCAAAGAGCTTGAATTCCGACGCTAACAAATCTGGGTCTGAATCCCAAACTACCACCTCGAGATTGCCTTAGGCAAGTCACTTGAAGCCTGTTTTCCTGCCTGTGAAATGGGGACAATATTCCTCCTTGCAGGACAACAGTGAGATTACAAGTCCTAGGTACGGAGAGGGTGGGGCACCAAACCTGGCTCGATGAACATTACCTCTTTTCTCCTTTTCCTAGTTCTCCTGCCTTTTCCCCTCCGTGCTGAGAGATCAGTGGCTGCTTTTCTAGCTGCCTCGGTCACCCTCCTCGCCCTCTGCCCACACTGACGGTCTTGTTCTGCTCCAAGGGGCTCATATAAAGAGGGGGTCAGGGAAATAACATCCCAGAACCAAGGGAGACTGAGTGGATGGGTGAACAGACCCAGAAGTAAGTAATCACAGAGGGAGGCAAAGGAGAGAAGAGGAAGCATTCCCCACAAGGGTGAGGTAGGAGCCCAGATTAACAGAGGTGTAGTGTGCAGAGAGAGGGAGGTGAGGGTCCTAATCTACCTGCTTCACTCCCTCCACAGCAGCTGGGCCTGTCCAGTGTCCTCAGAAGGGGAGAGGGGCAGGAAGTGCTGCAGTCACTGGTAGGGGCAGCTGGGGGAGCTCAGGCTAGGACCCTGGGCTTATGGCGGGAGATGAGGATCAGAGCTCTAATTCAAACCTAGGGGCCTCCGTTACTGGCCCCACAGCCTCTACGTGGAGTCCTCTGGAAACCTGTTAAGCATCACACTGATGAGGGTTCTACCTTGGGGAAAGGACGGGGGGGCAGAGTTGGGGATGAAGGGCAGGACCCGGTGCTGACTGGCAGGGGGTTGGGGAACCATGCCTGAAGATGGCCAAGGGCTCTGGCTGGGTCCCCAGGCTCCTCCCAGGCTCACTTGGCCCCCAGGTGGTGTAAGGAAGCTGGCAGCTGGCTCATAGCTACTCACGGTCTCAGGGGCCCCGCTCCATGGCCTCTGGCTCTGTTTGATAGAGGATCAGGGTTATGGAAGAAGGAGGTCCAGGCCCTGAGCCAGGGCAGCGTGTGTAGTGGTGCATGGTGGGCTGTGGCAGGGATGTACAGAAGATGCTGGGGACAGGGTGCCAAGGTGTGGGAGGGCGCCTGGCATGTGGACAGAGTGGGCATGGAGGAGGGATGGCCTGTGAAGTGGCGAGGCCTGCAGGGGCCACAACTGGGGGCTGTCGCCATGGGGCACGTGCTTGCAGGTGCCATGACAAGGCCCAGGTGCAGGTGAGATGGCAGGAGCCTGATATGATGGCATCCAGGTGCTTGAGTGCAGCGGGGCCACGGGCACAGAAGAGTGGGCTCCGAGAGTGTCCGGCTCTCCCCCGCCACTGTGTCATCGCAGGGCCCCGCTATGGGGATGCTCCCACTGGCGGACACCGGCAGAGGTTTGTGAATGGGTGTGTGAGCCCATGTGGGCGCCCGTGCTTGCTGCACGGCCAGACCCACTGGAACCACTTACCCGGATCTCTTTGTAGAGCCGCAGGCAGCTGCTGTTGAGGATGAAGTATCGATCGTGGAAGCCCCCTGAGGGCAGGCCCAGGCCCAGGAGGCTCCGGTCCTCGCGGAACTTCATCATGCCGTGCTTGGTGTCGCCCACGTGGCTGGCTGGGGGAAGACTGGAGTGGGCATGGTTGCCCCAACCCCTGGCCGTGGGCACGGACACCCAGCGGATGGTCCCAGGATGAAGGAAGCAGCCCCGGCCTGCCCGCGGGCCACCCTCCACCTGAGCAGCTCTGCCCGGCACCACAAGCTCCCGCCCAGGCTCCAGATGAAGGGACACCACCCCCGCCCCCTGCCCGGCGCGCACCACCTACCCAAGTAGAGCAGCATGGCCTCCATGGACTGGTGCTTCTTCACCACCAGGTAGCTCTCTGTGCCCAGCCCGTGCAGGATAGGCAGCACCTTCTCCGCGAAGTGCAGGGGGCGCTCTAGGGGGGGGCCCACCTGCTGTTACCTCGTGGCCTTATGGCACGGAGGCCTGGCACACACACGTACCACCTACGGCCGCGGGCTCCGTCCCTGCCCAACGCCTACCAGCACCGCACCACACCTCCCGCAGGACCTCCCGTTCCACACCTAAGCTTCAGAATCGACGCATCTGGCTGCGACCAAAGCCACCCCAACCCACGTGTCCAAATCCAAGCCAGCGATCTTTCCTGTGTGTCCCCATCAAGGAAAACACCACCCACCAAAGCGGTTAAGCCAGAAACAAAGCCTCCCCATCTTCCCTGCACATGTCGAATCTCTTTGCTTCTGTCCATTATTGTTGCCGCACTGGCCCACGTTACCATTTGTCCTTGGACTAATGCCGTGGCCTTCCGTGTGGTCTCTAGCATGTGTCTCCTTCCCCGCCCCACCTCTCCCTGCCCAACAACAAGGAACAACCTCTCCAAACTCCCATCGCTAACCCTTCAACGGCCTTGCATTGTGTCAGGCCCGGTGGCCACCGCTGTGTCTGTCTCCCGCCCCACCCCGTGACACGAGCCCCTCACTGCCCCCTCAAGCTCCTCGAAAGGGTGATGTCTGTGCCTACCACAGGGCCTTCGCCTGTGCCGCTCCTACTGCCTGGAGGCACTTTTCTCCCCCTTTAGCAAGTAACTCCTACTCTCCTTCACCTCCTAGCACAGGGACTCCAAAGCCAGAGAGCCTGTGAGGCGCTCCAGCGGTGCTGAGACCCTTTCCTGTACAGCAGTTATCACAGCCTCAGTCGTACGGTTATCCCAGGGGTCACGGCACTGGCGTCCCTCCCAGACCACACTAAACCCCGTCAGGCGAGAGGGACTGTGTGTCTGGGCCCCAGCCCGGTGGCTGGCACTCAACAAATCGCAGGAAAACAAATGGACAGATACACCCTTATCCACCACCCTTCAGGCCGCCTGGGTGGCTCAGTCAGTTAAGCGGCTGCCTTCAGCTCAGGTCACGATCCCAGGGTCCTGGGATCGAGCCCCTCATCCGGCTCCCTGCTCAGTGGGGAGCCTGCTTCTCCCACTCCCCCTGCTTGTGTTTCCTCTCTCGCCATCTCTTTGCCAAATAAGTAAATAAATAAAATGTTTAAAAAAACAAACCACCCTTTACCCTAAAATGCCCTTATTGCACCCTTCACCACCACGGTGCCCTCACACCACCATCACCACCAGCCTCACCACCACCACCACAGCCCACCCTATCCCATCCCTCCTGTGTGCTCATTACCACCTCCTACTCCCTTCATCAGCAATCCCATTATCAAATCCAGCATCCCCACCCTTGAAAGCAACATCATTCTCACACCGAGAAAGCACCGTCATGGCTGACGCCATCTACCTCCTTCATGGTCCTTCCTATCAGCCACAGCACAACCGTCCCCTCAACCCCTGCCAGCACACTGTCACCACCATCACTGAGATGACAATGTGATAGCAACACCTATCATCCAACACTCCCTTGACCACCACTGTCGCCACACTGTGGGGCAGGGGAAGACAGACTAGGGCCGCCGCCCAGACAGGTACGGGCCATGCCACGCTCCACACCAATCTTGGGGGCCACCCACCTGCCTCCTCCCTCTCATTGACCTCGAAGCAGGTCCAGTAGTCCCTCTCCCTGATGCCCACGTTCCTGCGGTCCAGGATCTCCAGGGTGAGCTCCTCAGCCGTCATGGATGCCGGGATCTATGGTGGCCGAGAAGGGAGAGGTCAGCCCACCCTGCCCCTGCCCCTGCTCTGCCACAACCTCACAGTGTGATCCAGGGACTGAGCCCAGCCCACCAGTCCTCTGAAGTCCTGGAATGCTGGGGGAGTGTCTCTAAGTGGGCCTGACGACTGGCTGGGGACGAGGCAGAGAGACAGGCCCAGGCACCAGCCACATAGAGGTTCCAAACTAGGGCTCCCCCTTGGGATGAAGGCTCTGCTCCTCTGGTCTTCTGAGGCTATGCCGGGCCCAGCCTGACTCTTCCGGGCCCTTGGCACCCGGGTCCTGAGCCCCCACCTTGATATGCTGTTCTGTTTCCGCCTTCTTCTCCTCCAGGTACACTGTGCAGATGAAGTCACCAGCGTGCTGTGAGGAGACTGAGCTTAGCTAGAGGTCTGGGCAGTAGATGCAGGCTGCTGTCCCGAGCCCCCTCCCCCAGGCCCTGTCTTTCACCTGGGTCCCACTGGCAGTGCCAGCCACACGCATCTTCACAATGGCAGTGATCTCCTCCCGCTGCTTCCTCAGCTCCTCCTCATCTACCTGGGGGTGGGGGGGGACACAGAGACAGATGACCATGGCCACCCGAGAGGCTTGTCTCCGCCCTCCACTGCCCGCTGGCCAGAGACGCACACTAAACACCACCACGTAGTGGCTGATGAGGTCTTCTACCACACGGCCAGCCTTATAGTCCTGCCCGTCAGTCTGGAAGAGTGTGGGCCCAAACACGATGGCCAAGTTGTGTGTGTTCATCTGGTTTGTGTCTGAGAAGCACTGGACGCTGGACAGGAGAAGACAGAAGGCTTGAGTGAGAAGTCCAGTCCGGAACCTCCCCACTTCGCCCTCCCAGTTCCAAGCAGGTCCATGACTGGCTCCTGGAGTCGGGCCAGGGAAGGTCCTGGTCAGAGTGCACCGCTAGTTAAGGGGAAGTGGGAATAGTCTTTCTGGCCATGTGTTGGGTCCTGGGGAGGAAGAGAGCTGGGAAGCTGGAAGATCTGGCCAAGGTCCCCAGGGTCCTAGCTGAAACCTCCTCTAGTCCACCCCCACCCCAGGTGCAGGAAGTCAGCTGGGAGACAAAGTGTCCAAGATGAGGGCACATCAAAAGTCAACATTCAGTTCCCAGGCCCACCTGGTTCTAAGGAGAGGGCAGTCGGCCAGGTAGGGAGTAGAAGCATCTTTTCCACCCCATCCCCCCAGAGCCATATAATAGTAACGTTCCTCACCAGTACAGGTGGCTGATAAGGGCCTTCACTGTGGCACGGTTGACTGGAGGCAGATGAGCGAGGAGCTCTCGGTACCTGGAGACCTTCTCCTCCTCATCCTCAATCTCTGGGTGGGGAGAGAGAGATCAGGTCAGGAAGCACCCCCACCCCCCAGCCATCTCCCCTGTCCCACCCCTCTGGCTGCTCTGCCTCTAATCCTTGGGGACAGCACTTCCTGGTTCTGTTTAGAGTCACAATGGAAGGAGAAGCAGAGGAAGGGAGGGGAACTGGAGCTGGTCCCCTGGGGCATGCCTTGTCCAAGTGTCCAAGCGTATGGATGGGGAGTGGAAGGGAGGGGATCCTGGGATAGGAGTGGCCAAGCCAGCAGCACCAGCCTGGTTCCCAGGCTGGACAGGGCCTGCGGGGCCCACCTGAAGTGTCCAGCCAGGCCAGGCGCTGGGCGCGGGTGAAGAGCCCATCGGGCAGGTCTCGCAGGAAGCGCTTGAGTGCTGAGGAGACATCGTCCACGTGCTGCTCCCCCTCCTTGAGGCGCACAGACCGAGCGTCCTGCCGCAGGCTCTCCAGCAGCCGCTGGGTCTTTGACGTCTGCCCACACTTGCGGTAGATGCCCTCGGACGTCAGGCCTGGAGAGGGGAGGGACTGAGCGGGGCGGGGGCGGGGCCTCCCAGCGGCGGTCAGGGGCATCCTGGGAAAGCGGGGTTTGGCCTGGAGGGGGCGGGCCGGAGGGCAGGCTCCCTGGGTGGGGCGGGGCCTGCGCCACGGGGGCGGGGCTCACCGCACTGCGTGATGTAGTCCACACAGCGGTACACAATCACCGGGATATCCGAGTCTCCGAGCTGCTGCTCGGACAGCGTGTCCCCCGAGCTGGCCGCTGCTTTCTGGATGGCTCCCAGCCAGCCTGTGAAGTCCAGCCGTCGCTCCCCCTGGATGTACAGCGTCCTGGGCAGGGAGGGACAGTCGGTCACTTGGGGGCTTATCCCCGCCCGACCTCGCCCAAGCCTCTCAGACTGCCACAGACTCCTGGGCGCGCCCCCTCCCCCACCCCAAGGGAGTCCAGGGCTCACCTCCTTCGTTCCACCAGCACCAGCACCTGGTTCTCGCTGTCCCCTTGGACGGCTGTGGAGGGGCCGGTCGAGGTGAGGCCCTGCTCATGGTCCCCAACCGACTCCCTCCTCAGGGTCTCTGGGTACACACATCCCTGGGACCCACCCTCCAATGCGTGGAGTTGCTGAGATACACCCCAAGAGCAGGAGAGGACATAAGAGGGCAGGCTGGCTCCTTCTAGCCAGGCCAGGGTAGAGTTCAGACTTCCAGGGAGGGGCTGGGGGCCTGGGAGCCCAGGATAGGATGCCCTGGAAGTTAGGGGCCCAGGGCTGGGTCCACGCACAAAGCTCCTGCAGTTTCCGAAGTTGTAGTGGCTCCTCGCAGGGCCCCTCTGGGAAGACAGCACGGAGCTCAGAGCCCGTGAGGGAGAACCAGCCCTCCTGGGCCCGCTGTAGGCTCAGGCCAGCTTTGTAGGGTAGGCGCCCAAGCCGCTCAAAATCCCGGGCCAGCAGATCTTCAGCCAGGGGAGGTATGAATGCCTGGTGGAGAGGCCAGGGGAAAGGGGAGGTAGCCGAGGAGGCTGCGTCAGCCCACAGCACTGCCTGTCTGGGACCCTCCAGCTCTCTGGCTGGGGGGCATGTGCCCATTTCCCACCCAGCTGTCTCCTCTCTCTTCCCCAGGGTAGAACGCTGCACAGTTCAGGAACTCGGGTATCGTGCCCCACTTCACACCCACTCCGATGTGTCCTCCTCTGGAAAACGTTCCCCGACACCTTCAGGGATGCCCCTCCTCTGCCCTCTGCTGTAGCACTGATTACAGTGTTGTTGCTGTCTGGGCCCCATCTGTCTCCCCCACCAGCAAAGGAACCACTGAAGAGCCAGGACCAGCACTGGTTCAGCTGGGTCCCCAGGGCTCAGAGGACTGACGAAGGCTCACAGACGATTGATCAAGGACCAAGTAAGAGTCACAGGCCCTCACAGCACAGGGGGACCCCACAGGACACCTGGCTCCCGTCCCCAGGGTAGAGTTCTGCAGCTTCCCTGCCTCCTTCCTCCAGAACAAGGAGCTCACTCCCTCTGGAGTCAGTACTGTCCATTCTAAGATGGCTCTGACTGTTACTGATTATTAAACATGTACTGAGCACCTGTAGAGTGCAAGGCCCACAGCCCTTCTTCCACAGGTCTCCTGACCTCCCCACTAGGGGACTGCAGAATGCCTGCCCTCCGTCTGCTCCCTCCATTCATGAGGTAGGGGAGCTGGGGTACATGCAAACAGCCAGGAGGTCCTACCCTGGGTCCTGCCAGGCTCCCCACACCTGCCCACTAACCCAGGCCCACCTTGGCAATGCACTTGACCCACTCACGAGCCAGCTCTGCACTCTCCAGCCCAAACAGGTACAGTCGCTCTCCCTCTGTGTACACCTCAAAGGTGTGCTCGAAGCTGTAGATACACAAGCCGGTATTCAGGCCTGCCCAGCCCAACCATGACCCATCCAAGTAGCCACGCCCCCACCCCTGCCCAGTGCCTTTTCCTTGGCCACCGAGAGATGGTGGGAAAGCCCTAGACCGGGGCCTCAGGAAACCCGGCTCCAGCCCCGGGTTGCTGCTGTGTGACCTTGAGAAGGTTCTGCCCCTCTCTGGGCCCATTTCCATTTCCTCAGTGCGGGGCGGGGGGGGGGCTGGACCTTATGGCAATAACAGTCTGTGATTCTGCCCAGGGGTGCTCACCCGTGGGTGTCAGGAGGGGGCACTGCCAGGCACACAATCTCGCTGGCCCGAATCTCACCGTTGGGGGTCACGGCCCGCTCATTTTCATAGTAGCTCAAGACCCCATCGCTAAGGACACACCAGCGTCGGCTGAATTCTGGGGAGAAGTTGGGCAGGGAGCCGTGAGGGAGCCCCTTGCCTGAAAACCACCTCTGTACCCTCCCTGGGCCCCCAGTCCCACTGACCCATGTCCTCTTCATTCTGACTCACAGGCTTCCCCCAATTCCATCCTCCTCCCTGCAGCCCACACACACCTCTGCCCTGGACTACTACAGTGACCTCTTCACTGGTTCCCATCCTCATTTCTCCCAAGATTCAAAAGCGAGGTAAAACTAGACTCCATCCTTCCTCTGCTCAAAACCTGTCCATGCCCCCCTCCCCTTATCCTGTACCGCTTAGGCTGGCATTCAAGGCTGAGCTGAGTCTGCCCCCACTCGCCTCTCCAGCCACCTCTCTGACCACTCCTGGATACCCCAACCCTCCCCACTTTTATTCACCTTGTTCCCTCCACCCACACCTTCCATCCCTCAGGTCCAGCCCACGTGCCACAGGAAGCTTCCCTGCCCTCCCCTGCCTGTGGCATACACTATGCTCTGCGTCCTCCTGTAATGGCTCTGAGGAAACTGACAAGAGCCCAGAATGGAAATGGGAATCTGGACCAGGAAAGGCAGGAGAAAGAACAGAATGTCAAGGCCATGCAGGCTCATAGTTCACAGCATTGAGCTTCACATTGTCTCAGAGCTTCCTGGCACCCAGGGCAAAAAGGATGACTCAGGCAGTTACATAAATGACATTATCAGACAGAGGGAGGTAGATGAGGGGCAGTGCCCCAGGGGCAGTGAGGTGCTGAACAGCACAGAGTGCCAAAGAGATCTCTTTGGGTGCCAGCGGGCTTCACAGAGGGGCGCTGAGGGATACAGACAGCGATGATCTCAACAATATTCCCAGAGCAGACAATGTCTCTTGTCCTGTCTGCAAGGGTATGAGCTCTGTCCTCTGACAGCAGGGTGTCCCAGAGCCTGCCCCCCAGGCTGGGCCCCTCCAGGAGCACCAGCCCTGCCTCAGTTACCCTTCGCCCTGCAACATCTGCCAAGTGCCCACTGCGCTAGGAGCTGTTCTAGGTGCTGGGGCTACAGCCGGGGCAAGGGGGGCTAATATTCCAGTGGGGCACAGAGCATCACTAGACGCATCTATAAGCAGACAAATTAATGTTAGCTAGGTGGTGTGAAAATAGGGTAAAAGGGTAAATAGGGCATGCTATTTTGGATAAAATGGTCATGGACGAAGGCTCTAAGGAGTAACATTTAAACAGAGACCAGATTGAAGTGAGGGACTGATCATGCAGACATTTGAGGGGAAAAGCCCTTTAGGCAGGGGGCAGAGCAAATGCAGAGGCCCTGGGGGAAGTGAATAAACACGACTGAGAAACAGCAAGGAGGCCGGTGGCACTGCAGCACAGTGAGTGAGGGGAGAGGGGGTCACAGTCGTGGGGTGGAAGGGCTAACATGCAGGTCCTTGAGGGACGTGGGAAGGACTGCGGATCGCACTGAGTTGGGGAGCAAATGGAAGACAGAGATGACAAAGAGATGGGCTCTAACCTTAGCTCTGTCTGGCTTCAAATGCCAGCTGCCTAACACCCAGCAGGAGCTCAATAATGGCTTTTTTAGCCTAAAGGAACTTAAGCAGTGACTTGCTGTGCAGTGCCAGGCCCTGCTCCCACCCCTACTGGCCCATTTAGGAAGCATCTACTGTGTCCCAGAGACGACATCCCGGAAGCCCTCTAGGGTGACCCTGCCAGAGTACACTTGGCACCTTCATGGGCCCACCAGCCCAGCCTGCCCTGGCTTCTCTGGCCCCGCCACCAATGCCAGATTGCCCTGGCAGCAATGGGGTCTGGCCCGGCACCCACCTTCCCGGGCACGGCGGTCCTGCAGCAGCTTGCCAGCCGAAGCAGTCTTGTAGAGAAAGCCACTGTGGCTCACAGTTGGCAAGACAACTGAGTAGTGCTTTTCCAGGGGCTTCATTGAATCCAGCCGAGGTACCTCTTTAGGAAAGGTGTTGGGGGTGGGGGAGGAATGGCTGCTCATGCTCGCCATCCCGGGTTGTCCCCCTCACCCCCACCTGGTTGAGCATCCAAGCTTACATTCAAGTCACCAGCTCCTGACTGTCACCCTCAGGCTCTCACCGCCACATCCTGGGCTCTGCCCAAGTCATCCTCCACCTCTCCCCACTTGTGCAAATTCCAAGGCCCAGCTCCAGTACCTCCCCTGCCAGGAAGCCCTCCTGACTCCCTAGCCCAGCCCACCCCACTCTCTCTGCTGAGGTGCAGGGTAAGCACACTAGAATGAGGGGTCTTAGGCAAACTCACTGAACAATCCCCAGAAGGAGATTTGCCCCAGACAATGCAAAGCCTAGGGAAGCAGCCGGCTCTAGCCCTGCTCCCAGCGGTCCCAAAGCCCAAGCCAGCTGGGTGGTCTCCTGTGTCTCCCTGGCCACCTGGGCTTGCTCCAGCCCAGCACACCCCACCCACCCGTGGCCGTGAGCCGAGCTCTGGCCGCTGAGCTCCACCCTCGGTCCTCGGATATGGCCCCAGTGGCCAGTCCTGAGCCATGACCAGCAGTGCTCATCCCCACCGTCCCCTCCTCACCCAGCCGGAGAGTGACAGCCAAACGGGACCGAACCCCAGCCTGTGACAAAGCCCCGCCCAGACAAAGCAGCAGACAGGGCTGCCGTCATCGTGGTCTTTGCACACAGAGAAGTGCAACCCCCGCACAGCAACTCAGACATTCTGCAGCTACACAAACCCCAAAGCCCTCAATGCCCCCCGGGGGCAAGGAAACCCAGATCCACAGACACTGGCGCACAGATGCCACCCTGAAGGCCCGCATGCAGGTCAGGGAGGGACCCACAAGTTCTGAAAGAGAGACACAGAGACTGACACAAAGGGACACACACAGGAAGGGGAAGCCAGACGCACCAATGGACACGGACACTGCAGCCCAAACCACACACTGCCGTACCAACGCCCCTCAAGGAGCTGCAATCACGGCTCGAGTGGTGCATGCATCGGACCTCACAGCAGCCCCATCAAAGGGCCAGGCCGTGGCAGCGGGGAGGTCCCGTCCCTCGAGGTGGACCATCCCACCGGTCACTCACCCGTGGTCCGGTTGTTCCGAAGGAATTCCATCTGCAGTATCTGGCCAGCCTGCTCGGCAAGAGCCAGGGGCGTGGGAGCCTCAGGGTCCCCCGAGAAGCAGTTGACCCCGGCCCCACAGCCCAGGAGAGCCTGGGTCTCAGCCAGGTCTGTGGTAGTGACTGCAGCACACAGAGCCTGGGAGGATGGAGTGGGGAGGGCAGGGTCAGCCTAAGCCGGAGTGGGGGGCCAGTGGGAAAGGGGTGCTGGGGGGAGGAGAGGAATGAAGAGGAAGGAGTCACCCAAGTCTGGAGGCCCATCCTCAGGTTCAAAGAGAAGATGCAGGAAGAAGGACAGAGAGAGAAGAGAGAAGGAAGAGAAGGGCCAAGGGATTAGGAGGGTGGGTAGGGGCCGCCCCACAGAGGCTGGGGTCCCAGTGGCCCAGGGCTCACCCCTACTAGCAGCCTCTGGGACCCAATCCGCTGCCAAACCTGCTGTCTAGAGGATCCCAAGCTCCCTCTGCCTTGTGGAAGGGCAGAGGAGGCTGCTTTGTAGCTAATTCCTCCCACATTTGAATTCCTCACCGCCTGCCCAGCCCTCCCGACCAATGGGAGTTGCTGCCCCTCCTAGCTGGCGGGCTAGACTGGGCTGGGCTGGGGGATGGACGCCTGGGTTCCTGGGAGGTGGAGGCCTGGCTCCCACTGGGCTTCCAGCCGGCCTGACCCTGCCTGGGTGGGGCTGCTTGGGGGGGAGGGGCTGAAGGCCAATCAGAGGTCACAAGTGGCATCCCCCTGCCTCAGAGCCGGCTACCTCCCACTCAAGCTGAGCCAGACCAGGGCCCAGGGCTTGGCTCCCAGCCTGTCAGGGCCTGGGGCCCGTGTGGGGCCTCAGCTTGAGTGGGGTGTGGATGGGGGTGGGTCCGAGCAGCCAGCTGTTTTTCATGAGTCTGACAGGAAATAGCATCCCCATCAAGTTCACTCCTCTTGGCAGGATTCACAAGGAGCAGGACGGTTCAGGAGACAGAGGAATCAGGAGGGGAGGGAGGCAGACAGATGCTGGGGATGTGGACTTGGCCCAAGGGTCAGGCCTGACTCCTCCTTGCTTTGCCCCAACTGTCCCTTGGCTTAGGCAGTGCCCTTCCACCATCGGGGCCTCAGTTTCCCCATACTCCAACTCATCACTGTGAGCTGATGGAAGAGATGAGCTGAGACAGAGAGAGCAATGAGGGGGAGTAGAAAGAAAGTGGGTGGTTTCCAGGGGCCCCAGAGGCCCAGCACCCTGACCTTGTCCAGTTCCTCCTGGTTGCCAAAGAGCGGGTGGTAGCGGCGGTACTTGCCCTCACGGTATTTGGCCTCCAGGTGGCGCCGCCGGGCCCCAGGGCTGCTGTTGGGCTGCAGAGCCTCACTGGGGGGCACGTTGGCTGCCCAGAAGCGGTTCCCCGGGCCATTGCCCAGCTGTAGGAAGAGCTGTAGGTGGGGGCAAGAAGTCAGACGGGCGGCCTATGGCCCGGCCCGAGTGTCTGGTAAAATCTTTGAGGTTGCCAGGAGAGGGGCTGGCTGAGCCAGGCCACCCACCCACTTTCCCATCAGGGAAGCTGAGGGGCAGCCTGGTCGGTCGGCGGCTACAGGCCCAAACCCAGCTCCTCAGCTCAGTGACAGGAGGAGATGCAGACAGTCCCACAGCGGGATGCCCCAAGCCCGGTGCCTGGTTGCGGACCTTGCTATTTCCCCCACCCAGTCCCACATCTGGACCTCCGCATTCCTGAGGCTATCACAGCTCCGGCTAGGCTGGGGGGCAGGGTAGCTAACCTGTCCGCCGATGGGGAGGGTAAGGATCGTGGAAACCTCTCCTGTCCTTGACACTCCTTTCTGGGCTCAGGGGAGGAGGGGCAGAGGCTGGGGGTGCAGATGCGGGGGTCCAGTCATCAGGGGCCTAGTTTATTAATCCTTGCCTTCTGCTTATCATTTGTCCCACAGCCATTTCCTGGGCCCCCCATCCTGCCTGTGTGTCAGGTCCTGTGTGGGGTGCTGGGTCTCAGAAGAGAATAAAGCAGAAACAGACCCTGCTACCACTGACTTACTCAGTGACAAGCCATCACTGGGCAAGCCATCTTCTCTCCTGGGCCTCAGTGTCCTCATCTGTAAACGGGGCATTCTAAGCCTAACTCATAGGGGATGATATGATAGCCAAACTGCGCTGGGGCGTGCAGCTGCCCGGGGCGTCAGGGAAGCCCTGCGTGGTCAGCCTCCTGCTGCACGTTCTCCTCTGTAACCACTGCACACCTCCGTGTGGGAACCCCACGGAGACAGGCGCTTACACACGTTAAGTGTACCCCCAGACGTCTGGACTCGTACCCACTGGTGTACGTGTGTGCAGAAGAAGTAGAGTTCAGGCTCTGCATGACAGTTTCTGTTGCATATGCCTTTTTTTTTTTCCCTACCACCCCTTTAAAACTGTAAAAACATTCTTAGCTCACTGGCCAGTTGGCTGACTTTGCCAAAAAACCAATTTTCCATAACCCCCACCCACTAGATGATCCCAAAGGTCTCCGCTAGCTCCGGGGGGCCGAGGTCTGTGAGCGGGGAGACAGGTGGGGAGACCCAGGCAACGGTGGAGTGGAGCGGACCCCAAATGCAGGTGGCAAGCAAGGCCTCCCCACCTCGATGAGTGTTTCCGTCCACACCTTCCTGTCCATCTTCAGGCTCCGCACCTTGGAGACACCAGCGCCCAGGCCTCGGTGCTCCCCTGCAGACAGAGGGCCCTCACCTTCACAAGAGCACTTACCTTCCCGGCCTCCCCACGAGCCCAGGCAGGGGCAGACAGGGAGAGGTAGCTCCCAGTGCCGACCACACACACCCCTGCTCCAGGCACCAGAGCTGAAAAGTCACCTGGGCCCCTGTAGCAGTACCCCTCCGCCTCCCACAACCAGGTGGCTCTGCACAGCCCAGCCACGGTGATCTTTTTTATCTGCTTTTTTTTTTTAAAGTAAGCTCTATGCCCAACATGGGCCCTGAACTCATGACCCCCACCCCTGACCCCCACTCTGAGATCAAGAGTCACATACCAACTGAGCCAGCCAGGTACCCCCAGAGTGATCTCCTTAAAATGCAAATCCCCTTATTTCAAATCCCTGCTTTAGACCCCCCAATGGCTCCCCAGAATTAGATCTAAATTTCTCCTGCAGTCTCATCTCAGAATTTCTCCCCACCCAAATCCTGCTCAGCCACACTCTCCTCGCTTTTCTAATCAGCCATACTCATTCCTGCCTCAAGGCCTTTGCACTCACAGTTCTCTCTTGCCCCATCTCCCCGGGGCTGGCTCCCTCCTCACATTCAGGTCTCAGCTGACAGATCACCTCCTCTGAGAGCTTCCTGACAAACGCATTCTCTGCCTAGCACTGTATTACCTGATACTTCTATTGGTTCATATGTGTATTTTCTGCCTCTCCCCACTAGAATGTAAGCTGCCTGAGGGCAGGAACCTTGACTGTCTGCTTTAGGGTGTAGCCTCTGTGTCTGGCACACAGTGAGCACTTAGGAAATCTCTGTGGCATGAGATGGCAGGGTGAGTTGGGGCTGGAGGGAACACAGCCTTCCTCAGCTACAGGTCTCATGAAGGAGCCCTGAGGGAGGGAACAGGCTGGGGCACTAGGAGCACCAAGCGCCACGCCACCTGGTTCTGGCTTCAGCCTCCTAGGGAGCACCTCACCCACACCAGTCACTAAAACCCCTCCCTGAGCTGACACCTTTCTAAATCATGTCATTTCTTTCCTGCACGCAGACCTACCAGCCCCAGGCCTCCTGGAGGTTTGCCCTAGCTCTGCACCTTCCCCAGAACTGTCTCCTGCCTCGATCCCCATCTCAAGCTGCCCAAAGCTGCTGCCTGGGCATCATCAGCTTCCCTGAGGGCCAAACCCCTAACACCTCACGGTGTCCGGCACACCACAGACCCCCAGTAACTGCCAGGCAGAGAGATGAATGCATCTCGGACCCCAGCCTCTGTTTTCCTCACCCTCCTCATCTGATCTGTCACAAGGACTCTGATACCGCAGATCCTGTACATCTCTCGAATCTTCTCCATCGCTTCCCCAGACCAGGCCTTGGCCTGTTCCTCTGTCTCGTGGAGCTGTTAACAGCCTCCCCACCGGTCTCCAGTCTCACCCCTCCAACTCAGGTTCCACCCACCAGCCGGAGTTTGAGGCCCGAATCTGGAACCTGACCGTGGCCCTCCCACCACGGCCTCCTATCTCCTCCCACTGCATGTAGAGCCCTGCCAGCCCCTCCTGTCCGACGCCCCCCTACTCCTCTGATGTGACGAGGGTGGGGGGTGCTGGACCCCAACCGGCCTGGGCTCAAATCCAGACTCACTAGCCAGGCCACCCACTACAAGCCATTTCCCCTCTCCGTGCCCCAGTGTCCTACCCATGGCATGCGCAGCTGAATCCCTGCCTTGCGATCTCAAGACTGCAGGCTAATCACGATGGGAAAGGCCTGGCGCACAGATGCAGCTTCAGGGACAAGGATCTGACTACCATCTTGGCTCCGGCCCCTCCGGCCAGACAGGTCCCCCGGCAATCCCGACACACTGGCCCTGTCATGCCGCAGCCTGGCGCCCCAGCCCCACACACCTGCACAGCGCTTGCAGATGACGATGCAGAGGTTGATGGAGGCCCAGTCAGGCTGGGCAGCCCCACAGTCGGCACAGAACCTGTTGGGGGCCACGGCCCAGATGCGCTCGGCCACCTCTGAGGTAGACAGGGCCTCGGCGATGGCTCCTTGCATGGCCTCCAGCCACTGCTCCTTCTCTAGCTCTGATTCGGCCGAGAAGCTAGGTACACAGGAGTGGGGGGTGAGGGCTGGTGGGAGAGGGTTCAGAGAGAGTGGGGGGCAGCATGAAGAGAGAGATGCAGTGTGAAGTGGGCGGGGCAAGGAGTTGAGCACTCACAACCAGAAGAGGGAGGCATCCTGGGTCTGTGAGGAAGGTAGGCATGGGCAGAGGCAAGGGTACCATGAACCTAAGAGACACGTGGGGCCTTGGGGAGCCCAGAGCAGGCACTGCGCCACCCAGGAAATAGGAAAGGCTGCTGGGAAGAAACGATGCCTGAGCTAAGCCTTGACAGTTGAGAGGGGCTTAGTCAGCAGAAGAGGTGGAAAGGCATTCCAGACAGAGGGAACAGCATGGCACACGGGGCATTCCAGGACCTGCAGACAAGACAGACAAGCTGGCAGAGAGGAGGCTGGGAGACATACAGGGGTGAGCCTGGGCCAGGCAGAGGAGGTCAAAGTGCACCCAGAGGACAAGAATGAAGCAGTGGAGGGTTTCAGTGGGGCAGAGGGGAGGGTAAAGAGAGGTCTTCCTCTGGTTCGTTCTTTCCCTGCCACCACTATCCCACCTACGTGTGCGTCCAAGATTCGGCTACCCCTAGAAGCCACTACCACGGCCAGAAAAGGCGTCACTGCGAGAGATGTGACAGGCGTTAATGCGGCCTGACCGGAGGCACTGAAGACCGTGCTCATCCATGAAGTCCTCACATGTGGAACCTGCAGGCCGCCAAGGCCTTAGCCAAGCATGACGCCTGTCTTCATGTTCTTACACCCGACGGTCTCAGCCTGCATACGTCAGGCTGCTGGAGGCCCTTGGTGCTGAACACCAAATCAGCCTAATTAAGGTTGATGACGAAAAGACACTCGGTGAATAGGCAGGCCTCTCTAAAACCGACAGACAAGGAAAATGCTGGAAAGTGGTTGGTCGCAGTTGTATGGTAGTTAATTAAGGAGGATGGCAAAGACTCTCAGGCCAAGGATATCATCCAAGATTACATCAAAGGCAAGAAATAAACAAATAGAAACTTGGCTTTCAACAAAAAGAAAAGAGAAGACCCCACTGGCTGTCACAGAAGGCAGCCAATGCATGAGGTGGTGCCGCCACTGGGCCAGAGGCCTTCCTAGCCTGGGACAAAATGGGGAGGGAGAGAGGGGAGGGGCTGGACGAAGGGGAGCAAGCCATGGAGGCAAGGCAGGGGTGGTGACAGGCACGCACAGGACTGAGTGGGAGAGGCAGGCGTCCCCGCGGGTGGAGACAGGGGCCCAGGAGGTCCAGGGAGTCGAGACAGAAGTCACAGAGGGACAGACATCCACAAAACTGTTGGATATGCAGGCCCTGGAGCTCAGGAGAAAGTCCCTGCGGGAGACAGATCTAAGCTAAGGGCAAAGGACATGACAGTGGAGGTGGGATGGCGCTAGTGTCGACAGAGCGCTTACCGCGCACTGAGGCAGGGAACAGCTTTACCAAGACTGCCCCGGTCTCACTCTCAGAGGAAGAAACCGAGGCACAGAGAGAGAGGTCAAGCGATTTGCCCAGGTCACACAGTGACTTGGTGGTGGACCCAGGATGTTATGGACTGAACTGTGCCCCCCAATGTGACTGCATCTGGAGACAGGGCCTTTAGGGAAGTAATTAAGGTGAGATGATGTCATAAGAGTAGGGCTCTAATGTGACAAGACTGGTTTCTTTAGAAAAAGAGGAAGGGACAGCAGATGGCTCACTCTCTCTCTACCTGCATACAGAGGAAAAGCCGTGTGAGGACACAGTGAGGAGGTGGCCATGTACAAGCCAGAAGAGGGGCCTCACCGGAAAATAACCCTGATGGCTCCTTGACCTTGGACTTCCAGCCTCTATAACTGTGAGAAAATAAACTTCTGTTGTTGAAGGCCCCCCACCCCCAACCCCCATCTGTGCTCCTCTGTCATGCACGGCAGCCAGTACACAAGATGTGACCTCAGGCATGGCCCAGTGCACAGAGGTGGGAGCTAAGGGCCTGAGAGTAAGTGAGGGGAAGGGGGGACGGTGACAGTCGGGGGGGGGGGCGGGGGAAAAGTGAGATTTCTTAGAAGGGAGGGGTCAGAGCAGGTTAGTGAGTAGAAGTAAAGGACCAGGGGGCTGGGCAGGGCTAGGAAGGGAGGGGAGAAATCCATTCTAGAAGAAGGGGCAGCTCCCCACATACGCAAGAAGAAGATCCTGGCAGGAAGAAATGACGCAGGCAATCAAGGTGAGGCAGGCTTACCTGAAGATGCGGTAGGGGGTGGTGAGGTCGAAGCTGCGCCGGTCTGCTTCCTTCACATTGCCTACACTCATGTCAATGAAGGTGATGCCAATGCCCAGGTGGTACTCCTGGCAGGGCGGGGAGAAGGGGTGAGGGCAAGGCCTGGGGGCAGGGCTCAAGGCCCAGGGAGGGATAAAGACGAAGGGGAGGTAGTACCTTAGGGACTAGAAAGCACCCTGGAAGGAGATGAAGAGGGCTCAGGAATCTGTTCATGGGTAAATGGACCCAGGCTTGGGGGCCATGTAGCAATAGGGAGGGGGAGCAGGAGGCGGGGCAGTGATGGGAAGATAATCCTTAGGGACCAGGCAGGGGACAGGGTCAGAACTAGGAGCAGGAAGGGTGGCCAGCACAGGGCTGAGCTCAGTCAGGGGAAGGAAGAAAGGGAAGGGGCAGGCCCAGGGGACCAGGTGGGCAGGGGAGAGGTTTGGCAAACTGGCTGACCCCTTCGCACCTCCAGATTCTTGTACAGCTGCACTTTGTCCCCAACCACGGCCACATACAGTTTATTCTTGAAACCACGTAGTTCCAGGCTGCCGGCACGGTCAGGCAGCTCTGAACCTCGAACACCCAAAGGGTAAGTGCTAGACAGCCGGGCCCGGGCACCCTGCTCGGCCACTGCCTGCTGCAGGGCCTGCATCCACTCCTTCCGCTCCGCTGAGGGCAAAGGGGAAAGAGTGAGTCTGAGCTCGGTGTGGCAGGCAGCCCCCTAAGGGCTCCCCGTTCCAGGCTCCTCCAGCAACACCTCTGCCGGCAAGCCCACCCAGACAGGCCGACCTATCTCCGACTGTCTCTGAGTCCTCCGACTGGACAAGCTACATTGGGCAAGCCACTTGGCCTGCCTGAGCCTATTCCCTGTAAATGGAAATCTACGGTTCTGAGGTCTCAGTGGGTATCTCAAGCACAGAGCCAGTCCGAGAGTGCCCCCTACTCGCCCCTCCCTCGCAGAGGACTGACTCCTCTCTGGGTTTGATGTGGAGGGGAGCAGAGGCGCCCTGTTCTCTGCCCCCCCACCGCCCCCACTTATCGGGCCAAACTGCAAGGCTTCTCCCCGCCCTACTCCTCACCATCGCTCTCCGCCCGGAAGGCAAAGGTCCGGTTGTTCGTGATCACTTCAAACTTCTGGTCCCCGATGGCAGCCACACGGGAGATGCAGGCCACAGAGATAAAGCGCTTAGAGTAGGCGTCCTGGGGAAAAGAAGGAAGCCGTCCGGTGGGGGGGTGGGGCACCCAGAGGCCCAGCTCCTCCCTGGCTCCCTCACCTCAGCTGAAAGCAGGCTACCTACAGCTCCGTCTCCCGCGGGTGGCCAGGGACAGCCCCTACGCTGACCGTGACCATAGCTTACAGCTGGCCGGCCGGCCAGAAGACACGGCTCTAGGAGTCAGACTGGAACTCTGGTGAGGTCTCGTCTGGGGGGGGGGGAGGATTCCCTCCACCTGCGTCCAGGGTCAAGGGTCAGCCTAGGCTGGAGCAGGGGTCCTGTCAGGGACCAACAGGGGACCAACCTTGTTACTGTCAAAGTACTGCAGGTGATTGGCGTCCAGTCTCACCCATCGCTTCTGGTAGATGTAAGATCTGGAGAAGCACAGGCGGAGGGACAAGAGCAAAGGGTTGCAGACTAGAGGAGAGGCTCTAAGATGACCCCAGCCCCCTATGGCAGCCACACACAAAGTCAGCAACAGCCAGGCTCAAGGGAGGAAGGAACCCAAATGGTCACTGAGAAGACGGACTTTACCTACAGCAAAAATGACTGAAGTCAGACTCAAAGTAGGACTTCCCAATTTTAAGGGTAATAAAGCATAGGTCTGGTGGGGATGATCAACTGTTGCAGTCTGCCTGGAGAGAGACCTCTTCAAATAACCTTAGTCCCTCTGGTTATCAGATCTGGTAGACCAGGACCCTGGAGCCCGCCCATCCCCACGCAGAGGACCAGCAGGACCTAACAGGCGTCACTCACCCCTGCGGTGGGTTCTTGTCCAGCCAGCCGGCCTTGATGACCGGTGTGACGGGGGTAGGGCCCCCGGGGAGCCCGTCCATGGGGTGTGGCGGGAGCTCAGGGATCAGGAGGCTGCTGGGCAGGGATGAGCTCAGGCTGCTGGTGTGCCATCCACCACTGGGGAAAGAGGAGAGGGAATGAGGACACCCAGAACGGGGGCTCCCCCGGGGGAGGGGCTGAAGAGGTGGAAGGGCCGGGCTGTGCTTGGGAAAGAGGGTCGCTGGGCAGGACAACCACTGGGGGAAGAGTGGACACTTACTTGGGGACGCCCTCATAGGCATGGTCATCCTCATCTTCATCTCCCTGGTCGTCGTCCCCGGACAGTTCCTCCCCCTCGCTCAGCAGACTGGCCACACGCACAGCCCGTGGGACGTGGCTCACTGGGAGCTCCTCCTGGTACCCCCCGCACCCCCAGACCCACTCAGCATCAGGCTTCCCTTCGAGCCCCAGATCCCATCCACCCAGGAACACCCCCCCAAGGTCCACTCTATCAAGGACCCACACAACTCAGCACTTGTCCTGCTGTTTCCACACCCTCCCCCTGCCAGCCGGCTGCACAGGGACCCAGCCGGACAGCATCGAAGACAGAAAGATGAAGGGACAGTGAAAACTACTCAGGGGTGGAGAGGTAAGACACCCGTGGGGCCCAGGAACACGGACAGTGGAAGAGATGAAGGGAGACTCTCCAGGGAGATATGCTCGAGACCCCGGGGAAGAGCAGAGGCTGCACGCAGCCATCCAGACGTGGCTGGACACTGGAGCTGGGGCCAAAAGCAAGCACCCGCAGAGCCCTGGCCCAGAGCTCAGGGGCTATGCTCTGTCCCCAAGCCCTGCGTGGCAAGACCACAAGGGTGAAGGAAGCTCTCCCTGGGAACTGACAGCGCTTTCTCTGTCCGGGGGTCCCCAGGGCCTGCAAGGCAGCTGGGCAGCCCACCCTCCGCTCTGACAGACAGCCCAAACCCGAATCACCACCTGCCCCACCTTCTTGGTCATCAGGCCGGCTGGGGCCCTTGGGCCCTCCTCTGGAACCTCATCGTAGTCAGAGTCATCTGAGGAGAGAGGGGCGGGGGGCGGGGGGAGACTCAGAAGGAGGAACCTAGCCTCCCCTCCTGGGCACCCTGGCACGGCTTCACATAAGCTACCCTCAGACAAAAAGAGACCCCCACTCCAGCCTGGCTTTCAAAAACAGGCACAGGGGACAGGAAATGCTATTTATACTCTTGGGGCCTCACAGGACAGTACTGGGTGGGGGCAAAGGAGAGGCCAGACCACCACAAGGAGGTCTGAGTAGGTGGCAAGCTTGGGGGTCAGAGGCAGCGACTATCTAAAAAAAGAAACAAGAACCAAGAGTCAAGAAAAATGGACAATCCAAGGAAAAGCAAACCACTGGCAATCATGGAAAATATTCCTAGACTTCAGACCATGAGCCACTCAGAAAGTCTGCCACGTACACTTAACAGTCAGTAGGTCAGATAGGTGGGTGCTGGCTCCATTGTGAGGATGAAGAGAATGAGGCTCACCTGTCCAGGGCCACACTGTGTGGGTGGCAGAATCCGACAGAAAATTCGATCCTTGCACCCTTGCTGATTCTTGAGGGGCCCTGATTCCAGGCTTCACACCAGGAGCCCCATGCCTGGCTACGGCACTCACCGAACTCTGGGAACAGGCGAAGAGGCTTCGGGGGGATCTCCGGGGGACTGGGAGGTGGAGACAGGGGCTGTGGAGGCCCCCGGGGGAAGGTGGCCGGGGGCGCCTCAGGCTCTGGTTGGGGAGGGGACGACGGCGGCGGTGACAGTAGCTCCTCTTCCTTGGAGGGAAGGCTGGGAAGAGAGCAAAAGCTGGGTCAGGGGGTTAGCTCCAGGCAGCTGAGTCACCGGGCTGGCTCACTACACAGAGCCAGGACCCAAACCCACTGAGCCCCCCGCCGCTCACTTGAGCTGCAGCAAAGCTCATCATTCCATAGACTCAGACAGGAGCCCCCTTCCCCTCACTCCCCTGTCCCCCATCCTCCAAGCTCCTCAAGCTGAAAGGAAGCAGACCCCTTCTTTGGCCATGAGCTGGCCCTGTACTGCTCTGGCAGGGTCACCTGTCCCCAGAAGTCTAGCCTTCAGCCAAATGTACTCACAGAGCCCCCAAGAAGAGGGATGCAAACCAGAATGGGCTGGGGGGTGGTCTGCATCCCAGGCTGGGAAGTCAGGGAAGACTGGAGGAGGTGACGCTTGACTGGAGATTTTAAGGATGAGAAGGCATCTGGTGGTGAGTGGATGGGTTAGGATCAAAATGGGCATGCAGGCCAAGGGCACAGACCAGAGCCTTAAAAACCAAGTCCTAAGGCCCTGAACTGTGGTCTCTGGCTCAGGACCACCTTCTCTCTTGCCCCAGACATGGGTGTTCACCATGGTGCCCTCAGACACCTCCAGCTCACCTGATCCCACCATACCTATTTTTTAAAATTCCAGTACAATTACCATAGAGTGTTACGTTAGTTTCAGGTATGCAGTGTGATGATTCACCAACTCTACACGTTTCTCAGCACTCATCACGGTAAGCATACTCCCTTTCCCCTTCACCTATGCCCCCCGTCCCCCGCTTCTCCCCTCTGGTAACCACCACTTTGCTCTCCAGGTTTAAGCGCTGGTTTTTTGTTTCTGTTTGTTTGTTTTTTGTTTCTTAAATTCCACATATGAGTGAAAGCATATCGTATTCATCTTTCCGACTGACTTATTTCACTTAGCTTCATAGCCTCTAGGTCCATCCACGTTGCTGCACATGGCCTGATCTCATTCTTTTTTACAGCTGAGTAATATCCCATTGCAAACACACACACACTCTACATCTTCTTTCTCTATTCATCTACTGAGGGACATGTAGGTTGCTTCCATATCTTGGCTACTGTAAACAATTCTACAATAAACATAGGGCTGCATATACTTTTTTGAATTAGTGTCTTCATTTCCTTTGGGTAAATACCCAGCAGTGGAATTNTTTTTTTTTTTTTTTTTTTTTTTTGAGGAACCTCCACTCTGTTTTCCACAGTGGCTGCAACAATTTGCATTCTCATCAGCAGTGCACGAGGGTTCCTTCTTCTACATGTCCTTGCTAATGCTTTCTGCCTGCCACATTCCTCTTGCACACCAGCCCCTCATCTCTGCTATCACCACCCCGCCCCCCCCACCAACACCCTTCCCCTACTCCAAGGCCAGGTTCAGGGCCCCCTGGGCTCCCACAGCCACAATGCTCCATGTATCTGTCTCTGCAAAGATCACACTGCTCCCTACAGGACAGTGTCTCCTGGTTTGGGCATCAGACATGAGTTTGAACCCTGCCTCAGTCCTCGTTCCTGTGTGTCCAAGGGAAAGGACTCAGCCTCTCTGAGCCTCAGTTTCCTCTTCTGTAGAGCGGGGACTACATCACCGATCTGACAGGGTTTTTGGAGAATTCACCAAGACAAGGCGTGCTGTGTGCCCACATGGCTGGAACAAGGCACCTAAGCCCCAGAAGCCTGGCCCCACCCACTGTCTCAGGCGCCATCCGGCAGGGGCCAAGGAGGAACACCAGAGTGGGTGAGCAACTTGTCTCACTGGTTATTTTCGGCCTGCTTATTGCCCCAGTGTTCCTGGCAGTGATTGGCAATGTGTGTCTACCGCAAAAGCAAGCAAGGCCTGGGGGATGATTGTGATGCCAGGCCTTCGTTCCTGCCATTGTCTCCTCCAGGAACCCCTTCTTCCTAGGCTCTGGCCAGAGAACACCCTCTTGTCCTGGAACTCCAAACTTAAGTTCTGCTTCTCTGAAAGTCTTTCCCGACCCCTCTTTCACAATCCCCCAGACCCTGCCCATCTTCCCCCTCTGTTACAAGCTTTCAACAAATAAATCCAAGTAACAAGTTTTAAAGTAGTTCTGTCCTTTGTGCCAGGCATTCTGCTAGCATCTAAGCCAGGACCTGAACCCGACCCCACGGGAGAACCACGCTCCTAGCACACACGGCCACTTCCCTATCACCCTGTGCTCCAGTCGTCTCCTCTCCATGTGTTTGGAAAGAATCCGACCTGCACTTAGCTTTCTCACACCGTTCCCCTGGAAACCCGCGGCAGGCGGTGTGTCAGCCATGCTCCTTGGCAACACTGCCTTGGACAAAAGTGGCCCGAGGGAGGCACTGTACTTAGACGAGAAACTGCAGGTGGGCTCTCCACCTGGGGGAGGAGCTGGAGCTTTGGGCTTCCCTGAGGGGGCTGGTTTGGAACTGGCCACATGCCGTGTAGGAACCTGAAACCACACCTGTGGGGTCATTTGAAGCATATTGGACCCTTACGTCAAGATGTTGCTAAGCCAGGGTGGCTCTCATGCCTCTCTGTCATGAGTCTCAGTTCTCTACCCCCAAGCGGTCTCCTGGGTGGCCACCGAGAATGGCTCCCGGACAGCTGTGTGAGCAGTGGCACCGACTGGACCGGGACCTCGCAGTGGAGGAAGAGCAGCTGCGACCCCAGTGGACAGCCCTTCCCTCCCTAAGTGCGTCTCAGGGGATCTGATGCCAGGTGGGCCTATGGTACTCTCGAGGGCCTCAATGTTTAGCTGAACCTAAGAAGACACCCTGGTGGGCACCGCACCAGCTGTCTCCCCCCCTTGACCCTGAGTCTCTTTAGGCCAGGGGCAACTTCAGGCTTGATTCTTTACCCCCACAGCCCAGCGCAGGAAGTGGCCAAGTAAGTCAGCAACAAGAGTGTGCTGAGTGGGCGGCTGAGCGAGCAGACGAATGGGTGGACGGATGACAGAACAAATAAATGGGTGAATGCATGGGGGCAGTGGACAGAAGGGTATGTGGACAGGTTGGCCATCACAGTGGAGAGAAAGGCGAATGAAAGGGGGAAGGAAGGCCTAGAGACAGGGTAAGTACCCACAGGTCCAAGGGTGTGACCCCAGCTCGTCAGCTGCAATGTCCAGCACCGTCTAACACACACGGCCTTCCAGACCCCAAGCAGAAGGGGCCCCCGGGAGCCTGACCTGTCATCAGTCACAAGGGGACTCCAGGCTGTGAGGCCAGTGCCAGGCAGACTGACCCAGAGGAGGTGGGGGACAGGTTCCGCCGCTCCAACGCCAAGCAGTGCCGAGTGCTCCCCTGACCACTTCCACCCCCAGGACTGAGGGCCATCGCTGAGGGGAAGATGGTGGCCGCAGAGCATCCTTGGAGCTGAAGAAGCAACGGGCCTCTAATCCCTGGACCCCAGCTGCCCCCTATCACTGTCCTGTCTGCGAGGGATCTGTGAGGGAGGCCCGTCTCTCCCGCACGTGGGCTCCCTGAGGCAGGTGCCACACCTACCACCTTCCCTATTGCATACCCAGCACTCAGCAGGGATGAATAAATAAATGAAGACATAGATAAATTAATTCTTATTAGTATCATGTGTGTGTATATATTCCCAGTCGTCTTCTAAGTGCTTTATGTGGCTTCACTCATTTACTCCTCACAAGGGCTCTCTATAAGGTATGGCTGACTGTTATCCCCACTTTACAGATGAGAAAACTGACGCACAGAGAGACAAAGTAATATGTCCTGGATCCCACAGCTGGGATTTGCTCCTTGGCACCACAGCCGGCAAACTGCACCACAGGGTCGAATGAGGCCACAGCCAGGACCTGAGAGCTTCTCTGAGGCCTGCCTCCTTACACCGGCCACCCAGCTCAGGATGTGGGCAGCTCCTGAGCTGCCATCCAAGAGGGGACACGACCACAGCTCTGATGGCCGTTGTGACCATGGCAAGAAGGGAAAGGGGAAGAGTGCAAACAGCTCCTCTTCGAGCATGGTCTCTGCAGGCAAATGGCTATGTGCCAAGCAAGTGGAAGCAAGGGGACCCCCCCCACACCCTTCACCATGGACCTCCAGGCCTCTTTCTAGCCGCCTCTTCCAGGAATCTTCCTGGCTGACCCCTGCCTGCCTACCACAGGGGATAGGGCCATGCTGAGTCAGGGCCAGGCCAGGAAAGGAGAAGTGGTATCCGGAAGGCAGAGTATAGTGGGAAAACCCCAGAGGAAGGGACAGCGCCCACAGAGTGCCCCTACCCCGGTTGGGGTCCTGGCCACTCAATGCCAGCAACCCTAAGAGCCGCCTCAGCTCCAATCTGTACCTGAGGCCCAGTGGGGACGTTTCCCACTGACCTCTGGCCCATTAGACCAGAAGACTGGCCACAACCCCCAGCCCAAACATGAGCACATGCTCAGTGGCCTCCCCCTCCAAACCTTGGCTTACACCACTTGCTTCCGCCTCACCACCCTCTCCCTACCACCTCAGCCCATGGAAAACCCACACATACCTAAGAACGCAGCTCAATGGGCCTGTCCACAATGGGCTTCCACCTGCCCACCCCCCTCCCCAGGCTCCCCTGCTCCTTCAGCCCCTTTCTCCTCTATCCAAGTGACATGCGAACACATCTGCTCCCCCCACAATGCCCAAAGCAAGCCCGGGCCACGCCCGGACAGGGGCAGAGGCTGATTAACCTCAGCATGGGAACTCAGCCGAGAAGATTCATTTTTTGAACTGAGGCAAATACACACAGCCGACCTTCAACGTGAGGGCTGGGGGACATGTGAGGGTCCAAAGTCAGAAGGGTAAGAATAGGGTGACCAGAGAGCCTGGGTGGCTCAGTCATTAAGCGACTGCCTTTGGCTCAGGTCTTGATCCTGGGGTCTTGGGATCGAGCACCGCACCGGGCTCCCTGCTCAGCAGGAAGCCTGCTTCTCCCTCTCCCACTCCCCCTGCTTATGTTCCCTCTCTCGCTGTGTCTCTATCAAATAAATAAATAAAACTCTTTAAAAAAATAGGGTGACTATATAATTAACCACATATTTTTAAAAAATCATATAAACTAGAATATTTGACAGTTTAAAGAGGTAACTATCAGCAGCTATGTCAGAGCACAGGTACAAACAGGGCCTGTCCTGGGCAAAATGAGATGTGTGGTCTGTCTCGTTAAGACACAGAGCTTTGGAGCCAGGCAGAGCCGGCTCAACCCACTCAAATCTCAGCTTGATTCTACGTCAGTTTTTGACCTCAAAAAGCAGATCACTTTACTTCTGAGCCTCAGTTTCCTCTCTGATCTGCTTCCAGGCTTACTGGCAACTCAGTAAGGAAAGCCATTCCCACAGGTCATCAGCACAACTTTTCCACCCTGGCTGCGATGAAGGAGGCTGCGCCAAGAACCTGCTTCACAGCCTCCTCCTCCACGGTGGCCCCTGGCTCTCCCTTCCTATCTTTCTGTCTATAGCAATCTCTGGCCAAAGGAACCAGGCTTTGCCATAAGGACAGACGGGCCAACAAAGCGGGGCAGGCTGACTATCTCGGGCTGGCCCTGAACTTATCCCCTCCTCACATTCCAGCCACGCCTGCCTGAGCTCTATCCCATAAATGCATACTTCCAGGCATTTGCATATGTGGCTCCCTCCATCTGGAACACTCTTCCCTGTCCACACTGTACACCCGTCCCCTCCACTTTGTGCCTCCTCTCAGGCTCCAGGCTGGGCTGGGGCCTCCTTGGGGCTCCTCCAGCCTCCACACTTCCGATCACTCAGTATAGTTGCATCTATCAATGTTTGCTTCATTGAACTGACCTCAGAGGACCAAGGCCCCGGCCCACACCCTGTCTTGGATTTAGGACCTTCCCCCAAAAGTGTCACACAGGCCTTGGAGGGACCCAGCCGAATCTCAAGCCCTGGGCTCTCGCCAGCAGGGCTGAGAGGTGGGACGAGGCCCAGTGATCTGACTACCTGTCTCCTACCCTGACCTCCCCTTCCCATGGGGGCACACCTTCCCAGCTGTCCACTTCCTCATTGGTGCCCTGGCTACACAGGGCTCGGGCCTCCTTCCTGCACTTCTTGCTTCCTCCGTGGCTGCCCCTGTCCTTCCTTCTCCATCATGAGACCCAAAGGTCAACCCCTCCAGCAGTCTCCTGCCTCTGTTCTGTTAGTTCTGCCAGGTCACAGCATGGGAAGGCCTTCCTGGGCTTCCCCGTGCTTAGACGTACTCAGCCTCTGCATATGCTACGGGCCCCTGGGCTGATCTCTCTCCAGGCCTTGACATCGCCCAATACAGAGGTGGACTGAGAGAGTATGTGTTGTGACTGAATGACCAACACCCCACTCGCACTGTGATCGCTGGAGAAGAACAGCGGCTTCCCCACCCCTACACAGAGCAGCACCCCATTAACCTGGCATCCACCCTCACAACCAAGGCCCATTTAGCTCTTAGTACTTCTCCCTGCAACAACAGCTACCACTTACTAAGTACCTACTGTGTGCTAAGTATTCTTCCAGGAGGCTTTTCCATTTAATCCCCACAATGATCTAGATCATCCGCTCCATTGTGCTCAGGACATGCCTCTAGGAAAGTCCACTCAACTGCTCCTTCCTCTGAGCTCACACAGCCTGTTGGGCCCTCCGTAGCATGTCTGCCCCCAGGCCGACACTGAGCTTTCCCACAGGCAAGCTGCGCTGTCATGGGCAGGAGGAGGCAGAGGCCCAGCTCGCCCAAGGCAGCCCTGTGCTGGTGCCTGAGAGTTGGAGGGCAAGAAAATTCATCCCCGAGGGAGCCCATGACCGTATGGACCCCATCCCCCCATCCCGAGTACCCAGCTCAGGGCTCTTCTGGCAGGAGGAGGAGGTACAGGTAGGTGTCTGCTGAGCCCTGTGGAATAGATGAGCCAAGGGCACAGGGCAGGACGGGTGCATGGGCAGGACCTAGTGGGAGGCATCTCTGTGTCCCAGTGACCCAAGCACAGGGCTGTTGAGCTCATGAGGGGTCCACAGTGACTGCAGGAAGGGATGGCCAGCCCAGGCTCCCAACACCATAGGTAACCACCCCTCTAGTGGCCCCGGGGAAGTAGGGGAAGAACCACACCAACTAAGTGCCACCCCTCAGTAGGTCTCCCTATTACCCTGGACTCAGTGCGAGGGCAAATGGGTTCAGTTCGAGCTGCCCAGAGCCACAGCACCTTTGAACTGGACACCGAGAGAAGCCAGAACCGGGATCAGCACCAGGTCCCTGAAGGGCAGACACCCACGGAGGCCACAGAGGCCATCTCTCAGGCATCATGGGCTCCCGGAGGGCCCAGGAGACAGGTCAATGGGAAGATGGAGGTCTGAAAAGCCCCAGGCAGAGGGAAGGAAAACAAAAAGGGAGAAAAGGAAAGGGCAAGAGAAAAACGAGATGTAGAGAAAGTGAAAGAGAGTAAATTCTGAGAGCAAAAAAAGGAGGAGTGGAGGGAGGACCAGAGAAAACCCTGCCCAGAGGGGACAGACAGACCCTTGGAAAGGAGCCTCCCTCCCCACCCTCCACGGACAGCCGGGCCCAAAGTTGCCCCTCGCTCACCCTTAGCCGTCCACCAGGTCCTCGGCCGGAGGACTCCCACAGCTCGGCTCGACAGTGCTGTGTGCCTGACCAGGCAGCCTGTCTGAGCAGGGCCGGTCTGGCAGACAGCCAGGCCTCTGTTCCCTGGGTGTGTCTGAGGCCGTGTCGGGGTCCAGGTACCGCTCTGCGTGGCTGTGATCACTTGTCTGAGTGCGTGTTCTGTGTAAAACTGAATCTGTCCAGGAGTGAGTGAGAGAGTGTGCATGTGTGTGTGTGTGCGTGTGTGTATACATCCAGCTCTGGCTCCCCTTGGCTTCCTGCTCTCCTCCTCCCCCACCCCCTGCTGCCCTGGCCAATACACACACTTCCTGAAAACACTGAGAAAGAGAAAAGTCACCCAGAATCCCCTGGGGCAGACACTTCCTCCCCGCCCCCAGCCTGCCCCCCCACACCCCAGGTTGGAATGAGACAAGCCCCTGCAGTGCTGTCAAGCAGGGCCTTACAGAGTAGATCCTCAGGGAGCCCTGGCCTTGGCTGGCCCCTCTCCACCCCCACAAAGAGGCCCAGAGAGGCTGGGAAAGAGGCTTTTTGAAGGGAGCAAGTTCTGCCCCAGCAACAAGTGATCAGCCTTCAGGAAGACCAGGGATTGGATGGGCTGCAGGGCGGGCAGGAGCACAGGTGGGAGGCCTTGCAGTGTGATCCCAGCTGGCAGCTGCCCCGCTCTGGGCAAATACTCCCCCTTTGGAGGTATCTCCAGGCATCCGGGGAGGAATCAGAGGAGGAAACTGAGGCCCAGTGCAATCTGAGAGAGGCTCTGTGGAGCGACCCTGGAACCCTGGATCTGAAAAGACCCTTCTGCCACTCAGGGAAGCAGACTCAGATGGTTCACATCTATGATACCTGGAGCTGAGTAGACCAGGCCCCAGGCCAGGAGGCAGGGTCTGAACCCTGGCTTCCACTCTGCTGGGCTGTTTGACTCTGGGCAAGCTTCTCAGCATCTCTGGACTCATCGACAAGTTTCCTATCACAGGCTTAAATAATGGTGGGGGTATAGGCCCTTGGAGGGGTGAAATGGGGTCCTTCCAAGCCAGGCAGCATGTGAGCCTAGTTCTGAGAGCCCCAACCCTGGTTGGGGCAGGGAGGGGGCAAGCCTGTCCCTGCTCATTGCCTGCAGACCTCCTCAAAGGCCTCTGCCTTCCTAAGATGTCTGGGGTGATACAGGTCGCCTGGTGGGAAGGCATGTGTGGTGGCGAGCTCAGGGCCCTTTAACCCTAATGTCTAATGTCCAGTGGGGGTTGAGGGTGCTCTGGGTAGCTGAGGACACATACTGGCTCACACCCAGCAGTGCACAAATAACACACGTGCCAATTTGCCACCCACAGTACATGCACTCACAAATGGACTCACGCTGTTGGAGGTTCCACCGCACCAGCACACACGGGCCCGTGGACATGTGGATGTGTGCACGTGGGCCCTAAGGAACTCACACATGCACACCACTGCGAGCAAGTAACCGCTGAAACCGCCTAAATCCCCACTCCTGTGGACATACGAGGACCCCATACGGCCTCCCTGAAAACCTGTGCAGAAACATAAACACTCAGACATACTACTACCTTGATGGCTTGTACAAACACATGCACCTACAGGTGCCCAGCTGCACACTGGCTAGGCATGGCCTCCCATGCCTAGCCGGTGCACAGGTGCACACACAGCAGATAACCCCAAATCCCGCCGGGGAGGCTGGCGATGGGCTGGAGCCCAGCAGAAATGCTCACTCGGTCACCCCATGAACTGGCTTAAGAGGTCCTAAGGATTGAGAAAGTGAGACCCCCGTCACTCAAGGGTGCCAGCAAGGACCCAAAGGCCACATCAGGAAGAAGGGACTTTTACAAAGGGGACAGGAGCAGGCCAGGTTGAATAGCCTTCTGCCGTGCACCATGGAGCCTGGGGTCCACAGGATGGGGCTATGAAGGAGAGGTCAGGCTCCAGCCCAGCCTCCTCCCTGCCCAGCCTCCAGCTGTTACACACACGTGAAACTCCATCTGCAGTGAGTTTTTCTGCCACTGGGCTTTCAAGATTTTGTACACGCTGGAAGGTAGGGTGCTAAGACCTGCAGGTGTCCACCATTCCAAATGTCAAAGACGGTAGGACAAGGAAGCAAAGCTTGGCAGCTCACCTCCCATCACACTCTGCCCGAAGAAATAGCCCCAAACTGTGAAGGATAACTATCTACAAATTCTCTCAGCAAGGAATGAATGTGAGTCCTCTAGCCACAAGGGGCCAGACTCCCGAGCACGGAAGCCTGGCCTCCCCCACTAAGGCGAAGTGACAAAGTTCAGAATGAGGCTCTGAAGAGTGGGGCGGGTACTCTGGGGCATAGACAGGACCCTTGTTCTACCCATCTTGACCACAGATATTAGTACCAGGAGATACATGGAGAACCAAGGAGGGTATCCGATAGAGAAACAGGCCAGAGGGGCCACTGCTCATCAGTCACACATTCTGCCTCTGAAACAGGAATCACTCTCTCAATGGGAGGTTTGCCTCCTAAGCTTCTAATGGACAGGGCTAGGGCCCTGCCTCCGTCCTAGTAGGTGAACTAGGACATCCGACTAGAGACAGATGGACAAACAGACACACACAGACACACATACACGTGCTTTCTCTCTCCCTCAGCCCCTCTCCACAATGATGGAATGAAAGGAAACAGAAATGGAGAGGGGGGCCTGGGTGGCTCAATCATTAAGCTTCCGCCTCTAGCTCAGGTCATGATCCCAGGGTCCTGGGATCAAGCCCCAGGTCAGGCTCCCTACTGGGGGTGGGGAGAGCCTGCTTTTCCCTTTCCCTCTGCCCCTCCCCCACCCCCTCTAACCCCTCCTGCTCATGCCCACCCCGGGGCCTCCTCATGCTCTCTCAGGCACACACTCTCTCTCAAATAAATAAAATATTTAAAAATGAAGGAAGGAAGGAAGGAAAAGGAAGAAAGAAAGAAAAAGAAAAGAAAAGAAAAGAAAAAGAAAAAGAAAAAGAAAAAGAAAAAGAAAAAGAAAAAAAAGAAAAACGAAACGAAACGGCTCATGCATGTATGAGAATGGCCACTAGAGGGCATAAGGGCTCCAGAAAACTCCAATTTACACTGTGAGCCAGGCTCCTAGGGGCATACCTGGTACCATCCCTCGTTGTGTGAACCCAGGAAAGGCAAAAACCCTTTTCGTGCTTCCAGCAATCAAACCTCAAAACACCACAGCCCTGGACCGGCCTTCAAGGCCCCCTTACTATCAATGCCCTTCTCTGGGTGGGAAAAACCTCCCAGATGCTCCCCAGAGGGGCTCCCTGAGCATGCACTCAACATGGATCCAGTTAGTGCTCCTCTCCCTTTTCTGAGCCTGTTTCCCTACTTGAAAACAGGACACAAATCCCCCAGAAGACCTGAGCAGCAATCAAACAAGACTGTGTAAGTGAAGCACAGTGCCCAAAGTAGGGACCGGGAGACATCCCTCTACACATCCTTTCCTCCTCCAAGAAGCCTTCCCAGATTAGACTGACCTGGTCCAAGTACTGCAGTCGTCTCCATTACACCCCTGAACACACATCCAGCGAGAGCTGGGATGTTCCCTCCCAGCTGGGCAGCCTAGCAAATGGCAGGAAGGGAAGGCGTATGCGAAGGAGATTAAAAATGGACCGTCCACAGAAGTAGGGGGAAACTCAAGGAAATAGGAGGATGGGGAGCCAGGAGAGGGGAAAACAATTCTGAGGAGGAGGGAGAGTGAGCAGGTTGTGGCCTGAGAAGTGTCCCCAGGATTTGGGGACATGTGGCAGGAGCAGTGAGGCGGGGGAAGACAGGAGCGCAAGCACGAGTCCCTGGGCAGTTCCTGTTCCCCCGACGGCAAACTCATCATCTTAGACTGTTTCCTCCACATGCTACCTACTGACTCGGAATGTTCTCCCATCTCCCAGAGTCTCACACTCACCAGGCCCCAAAGGGAACTCCAGACTCCCTCCCTGGGCACCCTACTCTCCCTGGACCCCCAGCTCAGGGATGGCAGCACCCCACCAACCTGGAGTCGCGGATGCTGTGTAGCTCCCTGGGCCCTCTCTGCTTCTGCCTAGGCCGTCCCAGGGCTCATCCATTCCAGGGCCAGCCTCTCACTCCGATCTGCCTACTTCTCTCCAGCCTTATTAGCACAGCCCGAGTGGGGGCCCCTCCTGAGAGCCTGGGCCCTGTCACTAGTCACCCAGCCTCCTCCTCCACCTGCCTCACCGACCCCGAGTCACCTTTCTAGTATTCGGCTTTTATCGGATCGTTCTGCTTGAAACCCTCCTGGCTTCCCACCTGGCCTTCACGGAATGTCCCACCAGGGCCATCCGCAAGCCACACCCACACTCACCCAACACTTAGCTCCAGTCTGCTCGCAGTGCACCCCCATGGTGCTTCCCACCCCTGGGCTTCACACAGGCCGTTCCCTCCCGAGAGCGCCTTCCTTCCCCCACTGCCGGAGGCCGCAAACACCCCCCTCACTTCCTGGGATCCTCCACCAGGTTGCTCGCACCGCGGATGGCACCCGCTCACCTCACCAGCAGGCGGGGCGGCCCCATGCGGGGGGGCACAGGCGGAACACCTAACTCTGCCAAATGCCGCTTGGCGGGCAGCGGGGGCAGCGCAGGGTCCGGGGCTGCTGAGGGCGGGGCGGAGAAGCAGGCAGGCGGCAGGCAGCTCCTCCGGGGGGGAATGGGGGGCGCCGTGGGCAGCCCCTCCTCCTCTCCCGCCGCGGGCGGTGGCTCCGGTGGCGCTGGCGCGGCAGGCGGGGCGG
>LNAC01000086.1:1247030-1293783 GCA_002007465.1 Ailurus styani
GGGGCGGGGCGCGGGGGTTGGGGGCGCGTGGGCGCGCAGCAGGCCGGCCAGGATGCGCCGGCGGTGACCGGGGAGCAACATGCCCATGTCCAGCAGGCGGGCATCACTGAGGCCTTGGCACTCCGTGGCCCATACCAGTCCGTGCTGCTCGAAGAGCCCGGTGTACTGCTCCAGGTGCAGCGCCCGCAGCCACTCAGCCACAGACAGCGCTGCATCCCCAGCCTCTGCCATGGTTCCTGTTAGCAGAGGCCAGCCAGCAGGGCCCTGTCCAGACCTGCAACAGACAGATGGGCACAGGTGAGAGGCAAAGCTGCCCGGCCCTAGTTCCCCGATTAGCAACCCTCTGCGGCTGTCCCGTGCTGTGGGATCAAGCTCTGTCCTTAAGCTTTCTCCCCAGTGCCCTGTACCAGGCTAGGCCAGATACTACCAGACCCCTGAACACACAGGCTTTCCACTCTGCCTGGAACCTGCCACCCCCACCCCTGCAGCCTCCTAGCATCCAGCTCACATCTCTTCTAGGGAGCCCTCTGGGACCTCCAGAGTTGGTACCAGCCCTAATTCGCATCCACAGCCAGGGCCACTGCTGCAAGGCTGGCTAATGGCTGTGTCTACTGCCCTCTGCAAGACCCAGGCAAGGGCCCAGTTCCTTCTGAGGTACCAGTTCCCAGCTGATGGCCAGGCCCAGGGGCTTAGCGAGTATAGGTGGGGTTGAGGGACACCACTGCTGGTCCCCCTGCAGATCCTGTGTAGGGGTCGGGCTTCACCCCACCTCCATGGCCCTGGAAGAAGCAGAATGTTCCAGGAATTAAGTGAAGCCAGCATCACACAGACTCAGGGGTCATGGCCCTGTGAATGAGACACCTCTCCCACTACCAAGAGGGTTCATGTATAGGAAAGGCCATCCCCTCATTCGTTCATTGGAGAGAGCCTCACACTGGATGACAGGGAGGGACTCAGGTCCCATCCTTGCACTCCAGAGCTCCTGGCCTGGCAAGAGGCAAGAGACAGATGACAAAGAGAAGGTGATTAACAAATCAAAAGAACAAAGTCACCAGATCATCTCCACAGATATCAAAGAAGCAAATGATAAAACACAACATCCAGCGTACTTAACAAATATCTTACTAAAATAGAAACAGATTGATACTTCCTTAAACTAAAAATCAGCACCTTGCTTCATGGGAAAACAATGGAAAATTTTCAATTAAAGTCAGGCATGAAACAAGGATAACCATTTCATGATGGTGATTATTATTAATCATGGGATTAAAAATGAAAGAATTTAGCAAGCAAGCTGGATCAAAGCTAAGAGAACAGAATCAATATTTATAGGCAATAACCAGGTAGAAACAAGGATGAAGAGCCTCATTTACAACAGCATTACAAAGCCTAAAACACCAAGAAGAAACATAATAAGAATTGTGCGAGATCTATAGGAAGAGGCAAAAAGAAAAGACCTGGACAAATGGAAAGACACGGTATGCTCCAAGGTAGAAGGCATCATGAAGATAGTAGTTCTAAGTTAATTTATAAATACACACAGTCCTATTAAATACACACACAATTCTGGGGAGGTGGGGGGAGGGGAGCTAGACAAGCCAATTTGAAAATTCATGTGGAAAAGTAAACAAGCAGAAAGAGCCAGAAAAATTCTAGGAGCAGGGGGTGGGGGGAAACAAGGGTAAAGAGTAGGAACCAGCCTCACCACATATTAAAACATATAAAGCCATAGTAATTAAAATGGCACATGTTACCAGCACCTGAATAGGTGAATCAAACAAAACAAAGTTCAAAAATAGATCTAAATACATAAAATAACTTAATGTCCAATAAAAGTAACATCTTCAAGCTAGTGGAGAAAAGATGGATTATTAAATTGTTGGGACTGCTGCAGAACAATCTGGAAACGGAGTTAGAACCCCCTACCTCACACCTTACAATAGGATAAATCACAGGCAGATCAAAGATTTCATTACAAAAAATGAAACCAAGAAAGGATTTAAAATATCATTTCAGACAGGCAAAAGCCTTTTGGAAATGATACAAACCCAGGAAGATAAAGAGTAAAATATTCCACTATATAAAAACCAAACATTCCTGCATGATAAAAATGCACCGCAAACAAAGTCAAGAGATAAACGACAAACCAGAGGACATTTACTTCTCATATCTCAGACGCAGGACCAATTTTCCTAAAAACTGAAAAGCACCTAGAAATAAGAAATAGGTTGATGACCTAACAGAAGAAGGGGCAAAAAATATGCAGAGAGAAAGTCAAGGAAAGGAAAATGTAACTGGTTCTCAAGCATACGAAAATGAACTTAACCTCCTCACAGTACAGGGTGACCGGGTGACGCATTCCCCGGGGATGGCTAGTGGAAGTGCCTCTGGGAAGGGCAATTAAGGCCACAATAGCTATGAAAACCCCAAGTCCTTCCACCCTTTGATCCAGCCACCTCCTCAAGCACTTACCCTGCAGTCTTCCAAGGTGACTGGCACCAGCGATGTGTACAATAACAAAAGACTGGAAATAACCCAAAGGCCCATCAAACAGGGAACGTTAACTAGTACAGTCATATAGTAGAACACTGAGCAGCCTTACAAAAATGAGGAAACTCAGGGTGCCTGTGTGGCTCGGTAGGTTAAGTGTCCAGTTCTTGGTCTCGCCTCAGGTCATGATCTGAGACATGAGAGGGAGCCCTGCGTCGGGCTCTGCACTGGGCATAGAGCCTGCTTGAGATTCTCTCTCTCCCTCTCCCTCTGCCCCTCCTCCACCTCCCTCTTGTAAAAAAAAATAAAAGATATCAGAATATCTTTATCATTTTACAATATACACAAATATCAAATCATTACATGTGCACCTGAAAATACAATGTTTTATGTCGATCATATATCAGTTTTTTAAAAAATTTAATTAGAAAAACAAAAAATATCTTCCTTTGGTAGAAATTTCCAAAACCACATGCACACAGTGGCCAGGCCCCTCCCCAGGCCTTGGAGGCTCCATGGCTTCCATTGGAAACCCACCTCTGGTAGGAGGGAGACTTTTCACTCTACATCTTTATCAATGACCTCCATTTTGAACTACATAAATTCTTTACAAAGGCTGCTGAGGGGCCCAAAGGAAGACACAAACAGAAATAACACTGGATGTTCTTGGACAAACCGGCTCTTGACATCATGAAGACATCAGCTCTTCCCAGATTAAGCTATAGGCAGCACAAAGCACAATCCCCCCAAAATTACCATTAGACAGATTCTTTTTTTTTTTTTTTTAAGATTTTATTTATTTATTTGACAGAGACACAGCAAGAGAGGGAACACAAGCAGGGGGAGTGGGAGAGGGAGAAGCAGACTCCTCGCCGAGCAGAGAGCCCGGTTTGTGGGGCTTGATCCCAGGATCCTGGGATCATGACCTGAGCCGAAAGCAGATGCTTCACGACTGAGCCACCCAGGTGCCCCCAGAATCTAAAGTTCATATAAAACGATAGTAAGGATTTGTTAGGTAGGAAAAGAAGATGCAGAGCAGTGTTTTGTTATGTAAACATCTAGGTTAAATAAAAAATGTACACATATGTCCGTATGTATATACACAGATACATTCGCACACACAGAATACCCCCAGACATGTATACGAGAAACTGCCTGCCTTGGGGGAGAACCAGCAGTTGTGAGGACAAGGAGGGAGGGTTACCTCCCACTATACCTTTCTGTACCTTAAACTTTTCTATCACTTTCCAAAAAATAAGTACAATTTAAAAGAGAGGGGATCCACAACCCCGCCCCCTCGCTGGTCCCGGCCCTATCCCACCCCTTCAAAGCCCTCCTAGGAAGCTCTCTAGCCTCACCCTCTTCCTGCCTCTCTGCCCGTTTTCGAAATGAAAACTGGGACCTCAGGTCTGGCCTCCACGTAGCCTCCTGCACTTCAAAGCTGGGGCTTAGCCAAACACACCCAAGCCAGCTCCAGGTCCCCGCACCTCCTAACTCACCTGCTGGGCTGCCCAGGACGCCGGGGATCCCTCCAGAGCCAGTAGCTACTCTGAATGGGTCCTCATCTTGGGCCAAGGTGGAATCTGCAAGGAAGGAGCAGAGGAGAAAGTCCATGAGCCACTCTGAGCAGCTAGATGCCAGGAGGAGGAGGAGGAGGGAGGAAGGAAAGGAAGAGGAAGGAAGAAGGGGAAGGAAAAAGGGAAAGGGGAAGAGAGGGAAGGAAGCAAGAGACAGGAAAGATGGTAGGGGAAGAAGGAAGGGATCAGGGAGTCTAATGGAAGCCAGGTGGAGCGTTGGTTAGGCCGGAGGAAGGCCTTCCCTCAGGAGTGAAGAGGCGGACAGGTAATGGCCACACAGGTGGCGAAGAGGAGTCAGGACCTCCCAGGCTCTGGCCTCCCCAGGACCAGTGAGTGGTCTCCAGGCTGGGCTGTGCAGAGGCAGGCTGCGGTGGGAAGTGTCAGGCCTGGACCACCCCCAGGGAGGACCGGACAGGGGGCAGATGCAGTCCCCACTACTAGGCAGAGCCTGTCAATGAGAGCCGGGGATGTGGGGGCGGCCCGGGGAAACAGGACACTCTCCACTGAGGCTGGAAGCCATGGGGTGGCGTAAGGGCAGGAGGGGCAACAGAGGCACAGGTGTGAGACCCAGAGGCCGTGCTCCTAAACATGTGGGGGGGGGGCAAAGGAGGGTGTTTCCAGGCAGGAGAAGGAACCGGCCATCCCCGAGGGCAGGCCCCCAGCAAGCTCAGGTGGCCTGGGCTCCCTGTGAGGAGGGTGAGGAGTTGCTGGGCACGACGGGCCACAGTATGTCTCCTGCCACCAGGGCGGGGTCGGGGCGTACCTGTGAACATCTGAATTTACTAGCTAGGTGCTTATCTTAGGTAGACTCCTCAGCTACTTCTAGGATGGGGCTAAAGTAGATACATGTTTCAAAAGTATTTTTTAAAGATTTTATTAATTTATTTGAGAGAGAGAGAGAGCACAAGCAGGTGGAAGGGCAGAGAGAGAGGGAGAAACAGCCTCCCCCTGCTGAGCAGGAAGCCTGACACAGGGCTCCATCCCAGGACCCTGGGATGATGACCTGAGTCGAAGGCAGACACTTAACCCACTGAGCCACCCAGGCGCCCCTTTAAAGCATTTTAAAAAAATAAATTTTAGGTAATCAGAAAGAATTGGCAAAGAACAGCAGTGCTACTCAAATGACAATTTTTTTTAAAATAAAAGACAACCTAAATAGTCCTTATTATACACCAGGTACCTAGGCAGTTTTTATTAACTTACTGAGTCTTCACAGCAACCCTATGAGGTACACAGCTCATAGTTCAAGATGAAGAAATTGTGGCACAGAGAAGTTAAGTAATTTGCCCAAAGTCACACAGCTAAGAAGGGGCAGCTTGAAAATAGTCTTCTATCTGCTCTAATACAGTAACAAGAGGAAGGTCCATAAGGCCACGAGCACTGAAGATGCGGCCGCATAACAAGGCGTGCTGTAGCATGTACACACTGGAGTTTGAAGATTTAGTAAAAAAAAAATTTTAGGGGCGCCTGGGTGGCTCAGTGGGTTAAAGCCTCTGCCTTCAGCTCAGGTCATGATCTCAGGGTCCTCGGATCCAGCCCTGAGTTGGGCTCCCTGCTTGGCTTCCTCCTCACTCTTTGCCTGCCTCTCTACCTACTTGTAATCTCATTCTCTCTGTCAAATAAATAAATAAAATATTTTAAAAAAATTTTTTTAGTAAAATTAAGTAAATTTTTTTTAGTAAAAAAAATCTTGTGAAAAAACAAGAAGATAAAACATCTCTATTGTTTCTATTATATGACGAAAGTACAATACTTTGGATCTTTAAATACATTAAAATTAATTTCAAAAAATTTTAAATTACACTTGTGGCTTACATTATTTCTCCTGGATAGCCTAACTCTGGATTTTTTTTTTTTTTTTTACATTTATTGATTTGAGAGAGAAAGAGAGAGCACGAGCAGGAGGGGCAGAGGGAGAGAATCTTGAGCAGACTCAGTGCAGGCTGGGCACAGAGCTCGACACAGGCCCAGCCTTATGACCCTGAGATCATGACCTGAGGCGAAACCAAGAGTTGGACACCCACCAGATGGTGCCAGCAGGAGCCCCCAACTCTGGATTCTTGGCCACTTGGCTTCCTGCTTCTCAAAGGTGAACACCAGCTGAGCACCTGCTCCACCTCAGGCCCTGCTCTAAAGACTCAGCGTGACAACTGATGTCCCCAAGCACCCTACGGGAATGACCAGGCTGGGAAACAGGAAACCACTTCCAACCCTGAGAAGGGGTCAGATCCCTCCTGGGCCTCCCTCAAGTTCCTATTCCTGCACTAAAGACTCCTGCCGAGGTCAGACTCAGGGATCCACCCTGACACCCCTCTAGGACGGCCTCATTCGAGGCTCTAGAAGCACAAGCCGGACTGGCTCTCCAGGAAGCTCAGGCTAGAGGGGGTCAATCACCATCCAGCCAATGGGATGACCATCCAGGCTGAAGGTCAGGGAAGGCTTCCTGCAGGAGGCAGCTCCTTGAAAAAAGAAGTTTGGAGCAGTGCCCTGCTGAGCCCTACTGGAGCCTGAGACAAGGAAGGAATTGGCAATACTGAACCTCTTTATTTAAAATTTTGGTATTTTATCTTAGATTTTTTCTCATTTTGATTTTTTTAGAAAAAATACAGCTTAAAAATATTATCTTGATTACTGACCTTTTTGCCCATTCCCGCCCCTTACACTTGGTGCCCAGGGCAAGTTGCACACTCCCCATACCCTAATCCTGGCCCTGGTTTGGAGGTGTAAGCCCTCCAGCTGCTGTGACAGGTCACTGAGTCTCCACCCCCAGGGAAGCAGGGACCCGGCAGAGGGGAGTGTCGTCCTGTTGTGACAGCAAGGCCACAAGCTGGGGGGTTCCCCTCCTCCTCTACCCCAAGGGCCCAGCTCAAGCCTCAACACCCCACCACCCCACCCTTGCTTCTCCTGTCTCCCTAGCTCCCCTCTGCTGTACCAACTAAAATCCCTCCCCAAGCTCAAAGCCACAAGTCCAGCCCCTCGTCACTAGTCATGTCATTCGAAGTGCTCCAGCACTGACATTTACAAATGAAGAAACAACACCCGCAGAGAGGAAGTGACTTGACGTAACCCAAGCCCCAACCCAAGCCCCAGCCAGGCCAGGCTGGCCCAGGATGTCCCTCCATGTTGCTTTTTGCACCAGGCACCAGCTGAGCATAGGAGACCCCCGAAAATGTCTGCTGACAATGAGTAAATGAGCCACAGCCCCCCACCTTCAGGTGCTGATTCCAGGCTGCTTTCTCTAGCAAGTCCTCCCTCACCGCCCCCCTTGGGCGCCTAAACCTGAAGCTGAGCCCTGCAGTTGAGCGCTGTTCCTGATCTGTCTCTAGTTGTTACATTCATGGGGGTCCACCTCCACCTAACCCCCACCTGGCCTGGGGTATACTGAGAGTCTGCACCCCTTCTGATCCCCCCTGCTCTCCACAGTGGAGCCCAGGGCCTGGCTGGCCCAGGCGCACTCAGTCCAGAGGTAGGCATCCGGAGTCACTAACCCTTACCAGCCGGTCCTTCTTCAGGTCTGACCTGAGTCCCTCTTGCTGGCGGCCAAGCTTTCACCTTCTGTCCTCTGATTACCATTTCGACCCCATCACAGTTTAAATCTCACTGCCCCTTCTCTGTTCCAGCCCAGCATCTCCCTTGCACCACACCCACCCGTCCAGCAGGAAGGCAGCCCAGAGGGCAGGCACACTCCCACTTCCTCCGTTTCCTAAGTGCCTACTGCATGCCCAGCCCTTGCCAAATTTCCACCTTTATCTCACTTGTCCTCGTAACAACCCAAAGGCCTGAGATCCTTGCCCCATTTCAGGGAAGCTGTGTGAGGTGGAAATTTGCCCATGTCACTTGCTAGAGTCAACAGGGCCTTCCGAGGATATGACCGCCCCTGTCTAGTCAAGTCGGAGAGGCTTCCAGAGGGCACACTCCTGGGCTGGGCTTTGAAGAAGTAGGAGGTTGCACTTCCGGCCCAAGGGAACTGAGGGCGCAAGGCTCAGGGATAGGAAAGGACCTGGCAGATCCAGAGACAGGGTGATTTCAGTGGGGCAGGGACGGGGGAGGTGAGAGGACGGTAGTGACACCCTGACAGGTCTGGGGACTCCCACATGGGTGGGAGCCTCCTCTGCGTTCTGATTTGCATGTGTGAGTCAGGCCTGAGTCAGGGCAGTCTCTAAGGTCCCAACTCCTTCCACATTCGGCTCTGAGGTCCCCTCAGCCCAGACCCTGCCCCCCGGCTCCCCCCTTCCCAGGACGGCATCTTCAGGCCACCCCTGCACAGAGCTGCACTCTGGCTTCAAGGGAAGGCCCAGTGATGGGGGGAACGGAGGCAGAGGAAGGCAGACCCAGGCTCCACACTCACCCCTTCCTCCCCTGCGCACCCTCCCCCCCACCCGCCTGCCCCAGGCAGGCTAGGCAGGGACCCTAGCAACCAGACCTCAGGAAACCCCTCAGAGCGTCCCACACAGGAACCAAGAACAATATTCATGCAGCCTTGGCCCGGCCAGGTCTACAAACCACAACCGACCCGTACCGCAAACTTACACCTCACACAGCCCCGAGGGACGCACACCTCGCACGGCCCTCGGCAGCCACACAGCTGATCTGCCCCTCCACCGCGCACACACCCTTCGGCCCCCACGCTCCCCACCGACCGCCTGACGGTGTAAGACTGCCCCTCCGAGCCCCGCGATGCCCGGATCCCCCGACTGCTACCCCCAGCCCAGTCACAGGTGATACCTATGGGCAGGGCCGCATCTGATCCGCCGCCCTCCTGGGTGTTCTCAGGACTCCGCTGACCAGGCCGGGGACCCTGGAGACAGGGACTTCCCTCAGATATGAGGAACTAGGTGGGGGCTGGGTTCCCGGTGCGCAGGGTGCAGAAGTGGCCCCTGCCTGCTGCGAAAGCTATTTCCCTCCAGCCCAGCGAGGCAAGGCAGCAGGTGCAGCCCTCAGGCAGGCAGCTGACTGATCCCTGGGCCAAGAAGCCCACTTTCTAGCTCTCAGGGATGGAGGGCCGCTGCATACTGGACCCACAGAATTATACCAGAGTCTCCTGCCTTGCCGCCGCTCCGAATCTCTGCCCTGTCGCTTGCCCGGGCACCAGGTTTCTGCCCCATCCCATCCCTGGCGTGACCCGCGCTCTGGGGTCCTCTGGGGTTTCAGGGGTGACTGAGGCAGATGAGGAGCAGCACTCAGGACAGTGAGGACCGAGTCGGGGCCCCAGCACCTGGGTGCATGAAGAGCGGCCTCAGACCCCTGGGGGGAGCTGGGGGCCACCAGTGAGTTCCTGGGGCTCCAGGTCAGAGCCCGTTCCCCCCAGGAAGCAAGGCAAGTCTGGGTTCCAGTCCTGGCTCCATCACTTCTGGCCTGAAGTGCTGGGCAAGTCTTGTCACACTTGAGCCTCAGTTTCCCCTTTCATAAAGCAGAGCTGTCATCCGTCACCATGTATGGACCAGAGACCACACTCACTCGTCATCCACTCCCTCCTCTGCTGCAGTGACTGACACTTCCTGTTCCTTAGCCCCAAGGCCTTGGCCATTCCTGACCAGCAGGGCCCTTGGTGCTGGCCTTGGAGCCAGGCTCCCGTCTGGACCCCGCAGCACCCCGGAGCTCTCCGTTACCCCAGCCCCCAGGGACTACTCTCACACCCTGCCTCCGGTCATGCCCCCCTGCAGGGCTCCAGACTGGATACCCCACTGCCCGAGGCACTGCACATTCCCCACCCCACCATGCACTCTCCAGGGAAAGCAAGGCTGCCCTCCAGCCTAGGTGAGGCCTTGGAGCAAATTAGAAAAAAACGCCTCTTCCTTCAGGAGCCCCACAGCAGGACGTGCAGCTCAGCACAGAGGACAGGCTCTCACCTCACCCCCTCCCAACCAGATACCCTTGGACAGTGCACAACAGGCACATCGCACACAGTGGACCTGGTAAGAGGCAGGCCATTTTAACAAGCTCCTTGCGGCAGCCGGTTCAGCGTCACCCTAAAAAAAATATAAGACCAGTTCTATTTGTGCCCAAGGTGCACTAAAGACTAGGGGACAGGAGATATCCCTGAGCTCAGTTTCAGGCCTCGCCCTAACTCCCACCCCAATCTTGAAAGACTATCACTTTCTACAGCCTTCATGTCTGTACTGTTTAAAGTTTTTGTAGTTGTGTATCGTTTTTATAATCAGAAGACAAAATGATAAAAGTGTCTTAAGTCTATTAGAATTCTGTCCCAGTTTGTTTCTCAAAATCATTATTAAAAAATACCTTCGTGATTTTAAATGTAACATGAGTAGACGACTAAGAGAACAGTTATAAATGAAGCTGATTTCCTGGGCCATCTGGACTGGAGAATGAGAAACTGAGAGCCCAAGCTCACTCCCTCCCTCCACCATGGTCCTATCCTCCCGAAAGTCAAAGACACGGCCTAGTAGATCAGGTCCCCTTACCGGGACGCAAGGGCCAGCAGCAGAGTGCAGACTTGGGACTTTCAAATGGGAAATGGACTGAGGTCCATTAGTAAACATGAGACTTCAGAGTCCCGTGGTTTGTCCTCTAGACAACATCTGACCCCACCCTAGCGCTGCTGGCCACCCACGTTCTCCCAAACCTCAGCCAGGGCCCCCCTCATGCCCAGCCCCCACCCTGAAGAGGGTCAGCTGGGAAGGAAGGTACGGAATAAAGTGTGACCATCTGGAGTGCCTCACTTGCAAATTAACGAAATTGAAAGTTAAATGATTTGGGGTTTAGAGTCTGTGACATTCGAATCCCCCTTGGCCAACCATGTATTCTCACCTCCAAACATCAGCCAGGATCACTCTGGGCCACTTCCTCCCATTTCCCTTAGGCCTCATTATCCGGTCTTGACACACACCTCCCTCTCCATCCCCACTGCTCCCACCCACCCCAGGCCTCCCCTGCAGGCCTGGTTCTCAGGCTCTCCTCACTGATTCCCGACCCTGCCCCACCTTCAGCCAGGACACCAGCAGCCTACCCCGTAACTGAAGCCAGAGCTCCTCACCTAACCCTGACGTTGAAGCCCTGGCCCACACCCACCTTCCCTGTGTCCCCCGCCCGTCACTGTTCAGGTGCAGCACCTGACGCCTGGGACACTCCCAGCAGGAGCACTCAAGGCTCTGTTCAGGTTCCCTGACCTCTGGGGGCTTCCCAGGCAGGGCCCGGCCAGAGGTGCTACGGGGTGACTCCAGGAAGATCCTCCTCTGTGTCCACTGCCCCCTATGGCAGGGCGTGGCGGGGACAGAGGGGCCTCTAAACACTATAACTGAGGCAGAAACAGGAAGAAACGGGGCTGACCATGTGGTGGGTGGAAGTACACAGGGCTGGCAGTGGGCTCCCAGGCAGCCAGAGCGGACAGAAACAGTCACACAGCGGGACCCCCAGAAGGGCTGAGGGCTAGCCCTGGCCCTCGCCTTGGCCTTGGCCCGGGAGAGGGAAAGAAAGCCGCTTGACACCTCTCTGAGATGCCCCAGAACCTGATGCGCCTACCCACTCGGGAGGAGAGACTTGGCTCCCCTGCACCCTAGAACTAGGAGGACAGGGACCCAAGCCTCCCTCTCCCTAGGTGGCCCCTGGAATGGAGAAGCCCGAAGGTACGCAGACCCCTTGCTGCTAACACACGAAAGGGGGAAGCTACGTGTGTTGATGGGGCAGAGGTGACCGGGCTGGCAGGGCGGGTGCTGGCAAAGAGACAGAGACCGGCACCAGCCACGTAGGCTCTGGCCTCCAATGTGATGTGTGATCTCAGCCTCCCCGGCTGTGGAGTCACACAGAAGATCGGAGGACTCCCTGACTCGGCCTCTCCTCTCCAACTCGCGGAGAACATTCTCCCCCACACTTACCCAACCCGGCCGACCCTGCCTGAAAAAACCAAAGGTGGTAATTATGGAGGGTTCGCCCTCTACCAGGCGCTGTGCCAAACACAGTACGGGGACTGTTTTTTGCCATCCTCATGACAGTCTAGAACGTGAGGGGTTTTAGCCCACCTTACAGATGAGAAAGAAACTAAGCCTCAGAAAGGTTAAGTACCCTGCCGAAAATAACACAGGAGCCAGCATCTGACCCAGCATCTGGGCGCCTCTTTCTACTCCATCTCCTCAGAAGGGACAATGCAGAAGCAGGCAGAGAGCAGGGAGGACACGGCGAGGGTGGGGGGGTGGTGAGGTGGGCAAGAGAGCATGAGTGCAGGCCCTCAGGGCCAAGGTTAAGTAAGACACCTGCCCTTACTGTCCAGACAGCAGGGGGCTTCCAGGATGGATCCTGGGGCAGCGGGTGGGCAGGTGCACAGGGGTGCCGGCTGCAAGGAGACTTGGGAATTCACATAATTTCTGAGTCTCCGTTTCACCATCTGTACGACAGGGATTATGAGAGCTCTACCATGCAGACTTGTGAGGAATACATGCCCACCTTCAAAACACAGCCTAAATCTGACCAGCTCTCACTCCCCAGTGACTTCCCACCTCCCTCAGACTAAATGCCACAGCTGGCACACGGCCTGCCAGGCTGTGGGTCCATCCCCACTGCCTCTGTCTCCTTGCTGTTATTCCAACCCACTCTGTGTGCTCTACCGTCAGAGCTGGGGACTGGGGCTCCTCTGCCTGGAATGCTCTTCCAGACAGCTGATGACTCACTCCCATGCTTTTCCCAGCACTCTCCCAAATGCAAGGCCTTCCTTCCCTGAATGCTCTACCTAAAAACATGCCCCCCAAGTCCCTGACCCTGTGTCATTTTTCAGCTTATCACTGTTGGGTTACAGACGTGGGTGCCACAAATCACTGCTGGATTACACTACTGCATTACACATTTATTTGTTCATTGTCATTCTCCTCAACCAGAGGACAGGGGCACTGTCTCAATCACAGCCCTATCCCCAGTGGCTAGGTGTCCAGCCCCTGGAGGAGTGAAGGAATGGACGTCCACAAAGGCCTGGCTCACCTCAGTCAGGAGCTTGGGACAGGGGCCTGTGACGCAGGTAAGGAGAGGGATGGTTGGACAAGGTGGGTGTCAAGGTTCAGACTGGAGTTCTAGGAGTCAAAGATTCAACTCCGAGGTTCCTTGGCCCCCTCTGTGGTTGGGCTTCCCCCTTCTCTCCACCTGAAGCTGCCCCAGCCACTTCCTGCTGTGCTGGCCTGATAAACACAACTCAGGGAGTCCTTACCCGCACAGAGGAAGTGTTGACTCTCAGAACCCCCCCCCCTGCTGCCCACCCGTCAACTGTACCCCAGAGCAGATCAGAACCTCCCCAGACTTCCAGGAGTCTCTGAGACCAGCCCTGCCCTCTCTGCCCTGCCTACCCCTCCCATGACTTTCTGTTATCTGGTGGGGTTCAAAGGGCCTCCACCCTCTGGCTCCTGCCACTTACTCCTCTCCCATCTCGTTCCCTCCACTCGCACTGCCTGACACTTGACCTCCAGGTCTTTGCTAATACCATTCCCTCTGCCTAGTACAGCATTCTCTACGTTGCTCTTCAAGGTAGAGCTTCAAGTTCACTTGAAGTTCAAGTGTCAACTTCAAGTTCAAGAGTTGCCTCCCCCAGGAAGCAGTCTCTGACTCCCATGGCCGCAGCCCTTATCACTCAGGGACGTCACTGCCTGTGACTCTCTCACCACAGACTTGGCTGGGTGCTCCTTGAAAGCAGGACCAGGTCTGATTCCCCTGCATCCGGCCTGAGGTTGGCAGGCAGTGAATATCTGCTGATTGAATGAACATCTCCCAGTTTTATAGATGGAAATTAGTTCCCAGGCAAGTGATGACGTGCCCAAGGTCATATTGCAGTCAGTGGCCAGAGTGTGGCTAGAACCTGGCTTCCGGCCTCCTCGATCAGGCACCTCCCGTTCCCCTAGTGCCCCCCAGTTACAGCTCTAGTCTCCTGGTTGCCAGACCCCAGGCCTGCCTTCCGCCAGCGCTCCACACCGACCAACCACCTGCTCCTTAGGCACTGGGGGACCACCTTATCCAGCCCTCCCTTCTTCCAAAAGAGGAAAGTGAACCCCAAAGAGGTGCAAGAAACTAAATTAACCAGGGCCCCAGGACAAGTCAGGACCAGGACCCAGGCCCCCCCAGACTGGACTCCTTCCGCTAGCCTGTACCTTGGAAGAAGTGGGGGGGGGGCGTCCCTCAGGGGACCTCAGAGATACCACAGCAACCCCCCGACTCTACTTGGGCTAGGCGGGCCCGGCACTGAGAAATGTGGGTTTTCAGGTCACTGGCAGTGAAGGCAAATGAGTGCCCTGGTTCATGTCCCGAAACAGAAACTGGAATAGAACCGCCAGAACAGCTGGATGCTCCCTGGGTCTTTGGCCTCCCTGCGCGCAGCACGCCCACCTTCAGAGCTGAGGAGAAGGGGGAGAAATAGCCCCAGTCTGAGGGGCGAGGTAGGCCTTTACCTGGGGCTCTGGAACCCCTTCAGCAAGCAAGACGGACCCCACCCCAAACTGTCCTGTTGTCATCTGGCAAAGCCTCATCCCCAGCCCTGTCTACGGAGGTCCCTTCCCCCCACCAGGCTAGGGTTGGCTTCGGGGACAATCTCTGGCATTTCAGCTGCACACTCACAGGGGGCTACCTAGGTGAAAGTCCCCAGTCAGGTGGATAAAAGCTTCCCCCGGCTCACACATCTAGAATGCAATACCCAGCACCTCCTACCCCAGTCCACCGGGATGCTGAATGCTGACCACACCTGCACAAAGGTGAAATCACGGGTCCTCCGAGGATGCATCTGGGCCCAACGGCACCCACAGTCAGACGCACAGCGCCTGCCCCAGAGGGACGTGGGGCAGGAAGGAGATGGGAAGCACAACCCAGGAAGGAGCGCACCAGCCAGGAAGTCTCCAAGGAGGAAGGCGCTTCTCTCAGGGGAGGGAACACGCCTCCTTCCCACAAGGTGGCTCCCACTCTCACGCCCAAGGCCCTCTGAGGGCAGCTGGTGTGTCCACAGGCTCAGAGGAGCACCGGTATGAACAGGCATGGGTGGCAACACTGCAAAATATTCAAAGGCCCTGAGCCAAGGCCCAGCCTCCCTGCCCCCCAAGGAGGGGCAGTGCCTGCTGAGGGCTCCCAGGCTCAGGTCTCCGTCCACCAGTCTGTCGCCGCCCTTGAGCCTGGCTCTGACCTTCCAAGACGGGACCTGGGCCTGCTGAACGACATCCTGTGTTGGCTCCGGGAGGATCTGGCTCATCCGTCAGCATGACCCAGGCCTTGCTCTGTGACCCAGCCGGCCATCAGCCCTCCCCGGGCCCTCCCTCAAACCCATCCTGGTACCCAGCCCCACCGCCAGCAAACGAAAAGGAGGCCTGGCCTCTGCCTGTTCCCGCCCCGCCCCCCGCCAAGATGGCTATCTCTTCTGCGACTGCCTAGCCCCTTCCAGGGTCTGGTTCTCAGACTTCTTGAAAGGCAAGAGCTGGGGTGCTCACACTGGGGATGGTGGGTGCAGCCAGCACACAGAGTCTAGAGGCCGGCTGTGCCACTGACCCCCAGAAGCAGCCTGAGAAGCTCCGGGCCTTGCCTGTCTGGCACCAGCCAACCAAGGTGGCACATGGGACTCAGTCTCAACTCAGAGGCTACCCAGCGCAATTCAAGGCTTGTAGGCTCTTGGAACCCAGAATTTGGGAAATTCAGAAGCCGGGAGTTGCCAGCACACAAAACCCTGGAATCCTTGAATCCCCAATGCCTCATCTCTGACTTAGAATCCTAAAATCCAGCTGCTCAAAGTAGGGAGAGGGTGGGTGGGAAGAGAGCGGAATGGAGAAGGCCCCCTACCCCACCTTACCTGCTCTGTTTGATTCGCTCCTGTCCTGATCTGTCCACACCTAGGGACTGGTGTGGAAGCTGCAGCTTCCTGCTCCCTCTGTGAAGATCAGCGGGAGCTGAGTTCAGAGCCCTGGCCTGGCATTCTGGTGGAAAGGAGGGGAGGGGAGAAGAGAAGGCCAGGAGCAGGCCAGTGCCCTCTGGGGCAGTAGGGAAGGAAGCAAAGGAGACCCAGGCATTTGGGGTAGCAAGATGAAGTGGGTAGCTCCCCCGCCCTGGGGGCTGTCCCACTCTGCTACTGGCCCAGCCAGAAGGAAGCAGGGCCAGGCCAGACTTCCCCGGGTATGACCTCTAGTTCCTTGCCCTGGGAATGGACACAGAGGAGTGGCCATGAGAGGTCCCAATGCTCCTCTCTCTCCCCCTTGCCCTCACAGCAATGAAGATAATAAGGAGGAGGAAGATTTTGCCACATTCCTCCCTGCTGTCGTCGGGGGAGAGTGGCCTCTCTGACCCTTGAATCCTCTGGACCCCTCTGGCACTAAGCAGCACACTCCTGACCGCAGCGGGTCCCTGCTTCTTGGCCTCATGGCTCTGGTACCTATGTTCCCCAGGTTTGTTCATTCATTTACTGACATCTGGCTATTCCACATCCCAGGCGCCTTAAGAGGACTTGGTTGGGTCAGGGAGAAAGACCTGGGCCCTGTGACAAGGCAGGTGGACAGCGTCCGCAGGAAGTCAGGGCTTCAGAGGCCCAGGAGGCCCTGACCAGACCCCAGGCAGGGAGCTGGCATGCAGGCCTCAGAGCCTCCACCCGGGTGTCTGTTCCAGCTCTCCCCTTCCTGGGATGAGAGACCACAGGCAAGTCCCTTAGCTTCCACTGATCTCGACCTCCTCATCAGCAACAGGGCCTGGGAGAGCTGTCGTATTCGACAAAGCCCAGAGTGGACAGGACGAGGGCAGCGAACAGACCTCCGAGAGGGGCTTGTCTGCGGGCCAGGCCCCTGGGGGGCTCAGACCCTGATAGCAGATGGTCCCATCTACAAGCAGGATGCCCAGGCAGGCCTGCCATGCCTACAGCAGGCTGCCAGCGACGTCACGTGACCATGTGGCCCTCCTTGCCCTGGCTGCCACCCAGACTGGGAGTTCCCAGAGTAGGGCAGGGTTTGGGTCTCCTCCCTGTGGTGTCTCCAGCGCTCCGAGGTCTCACTGTGGAGACACCCGGCTCCTCCCTATAACGGGCGACTGTAGGCAAATCACTTCACCTCTCTGGGCCTGTTCCTCATCTGTACAATGGGAATGGTATCTACCCCAAGAGACTATTGTTGAGGATTACATCAGTCCAGAAACAAATTGCTTCCACAGTGCCTGGCTCATAGAAAGCTTCCAAGAAACACTAGCTACTGCTGCTATTATTACTACTATTCAATAATAATGCTGTTACTGGGCTGGTCACTTAAGTCCATGTCCCCTCCTAGCCACTCGGATTGTCCCAATGGTCTGGAGCAGATGTCCTGAGTATAGGACAGATCTTTCCCCATCTCAATTATGTTCCAAAGGCTGACACAGAGGAAAAACTCCACAGGAAGGTCACATTGAAGACCAACCAGGCACTGTCTCCCCAGCCCCTGGTCATCCCTGACCCCTCGGGTTATCGGCCTCCTTGGGCTGTCCTCCCCAGGGCCCTCATCAGAATGTACAGGTCTGGCAGCCTGATGGGGGCAGGGGTGAGGGGACAAGATGTCCTCTCTGATCAGGGCTGGGGGCCCTGGGGTTGAGTTAGGGGCAGGGCCTGAGCTCCGTGGGCAATGTACTTGTAGGGGACTTCTGAGGGCCCCTCGTACCTTCCTGCTGTTCAGATCCTTGGAGCAGCCCCTTTAACACAGAACCTCTTCCTGAAATATGAAACACCCCTCTGTGCAGGGCTGCAAAGGGGGCTGAGGCCAGCAGACTGAGACCAGAGGAAGGGGTGAGAGGGCCCACCCAAGGGACTGGCCTTTGCTCCCCAGGGAGGGCGGGGTCTGCTCAACTGGGGTCACACTCTGCTTGAGGCCACCTTGGCCACCACCCAAGGGAAAGCCCCTCACTGAGTGGACCCCGGACTGAGCTCAAGGGGTAAGGTCAAGCTGGGGGAGGAGAAATCAGGCCAAAGGAGGCAAAGGAACGCTGGCCTGACCCTGCCTCTACCACTCAGTGGCTGTCTGGGGAGGATGAAAGTGGTTAGCACACATAATAGTGCCTACACCAGTGCTAGGTGCCTCTTTACTGACATCTTTCTCATGGAGGTGATTACTCAGCTTTCTGAGGCTGTGTTACTCCCCTCCCCCCCCCCATATTACTGGGCAGTAATCCCCATTTCATGGAATGATATGAAGTTAAATAAAGTACAAATGTACAGCGTCAGGCACACGATAGGTGCTCAAATCAAAACAGACCTCCCTCCCTTTCCCTCTTCTTTCCCCAAGAGGGCCCAGACTAGGGGTGGGATCTGTCCTAACCCCCAATCACCAAGGCTCACTTTCTGATCCTGGTCTGATCTCTGGTCCTTGGCCTCAGTCTCCCCATCTGTGAAAAAAGCTTCTGGGCCAGGTGGTATCTGAGTGTCCATGACCATATCTACCCAGTCTCCTTCCCCCCTCCATTCCCTTCGTCCTTCTCCATTTCCCACTCGTGTCCTACTGCATCCCTCCTGCCGCAACAGAACCCTTGGAAGCCTAAAGTTGGATGGAGGGGACAGCTGGTGAGCAAGGCATATGAGCTCTCAAGCAACCCAAGGCCCACCCCAGGCTCCCAAGGGTTAAGATCCAGAGTGGAGAGCGGGAGGGAGGGGTGCACGGCAGGGTCAGTGCTGGACAGGCGGGCCTAGAGCCCAGGGCCTGCCTCCCCTTCCCCCACCCTGGGAACAGAGGCTACTTGTTTGGGCATCAGCTGGCTGGCTTTGAGCTTGGCTAAAGGAAGAGTGGGGTGGGGAAGGGAAAGGGCCCCAGAGAATAGAGGGGACTCCCCTCTCCTTAGCCGATGCCCTAGTCTCAGTACTAGGCTAGTCCACCTCTAGGACTCTCAGAGTCCCCTTACCCCTCTGAATCGACCCCTGCCCTCCAGGTTCTCTCTTTCCTTCATTTAAACACTCATTGCAGGGGACAAGATTTACTCTCAGGCCCAATTCTTGCCCCAGCAGTCTCTCTAGAGCATGAGACCAGGGCTTATCACCCCATCCTGCAGATGGGGAAATGGAGGCTCTGAGAAGTTTGGGGAATTGCAGAGTCACATAATGTTTGATGGCTGTACAGGGACTATCCCAAGTCAACCCCCGGGCTCTGCAGGCCCTTCCCCACAGAGCTCCAAGGAGATCCTTCCCAGCTGTGCCATTATGAAGGACTGAAAGGTGAGGCAGGAAGAGGCCATAGGCAACCCACCTGTGAAGTCCCTAAGGACCTAGTTTTTTGGATGGGGAGAAAATTTCTGGAGAGGGAGGGTGGGGAAGACAAACAATATGCACAAAGGGCTGATGTTTCAGGTACAGAAAAGCATGACGGGAGCCTGAGAGGTGGAGGGGGTGCGGCTAGGTTGATGAAGCCTGGGGGTAATCTGGGCCCCAGGTGGCCTCCACCCACTTCCACCTCACCAGTTGTCAGGACTGTGCCTGGAATGACTCCCTTGTGCCAGACTCCTGTGAGCAAGCGATGAATGAGGAGGCAAGGTCCCCCAGGCCAGGGTCTGGACAATCCCCAACCAGCCATGGGTCACATGGGGATTTCTCGCTACACCCTGCCCCAGCTACCCCTTCCAGCCATACCCATCTCCTTCCCATTCCTCAAATATACCACGAAAGTTCCTGCCTTTGCACAAACTGTGCTGTCTTCTGGGGGGTCCTTGTTAATTACCACTTCATTTCCAAGGCCCATTCCAGTCAATTCCTCCTCCCTGGCTTCCAAAAGTCCCAGTCCCTGATTCTATCTTAGTACTTGTCTGTACTTGTCTTTCAGATTCTGCTGGGATCCTTCTACTCTGTAATGAGCTTACTGGGAGGTCTCCCCCTAACCGGGGCACTCTCCGCTCTCCAAGGACAGACATCCTGGGGGCCTCAGTCTGGACCTCGGTGCTCAGTACACAGTCAAATCCTACCTGAGTACCTCCACAAATCTGTACCACCCTGCAGCAACTCCCACCCTCCCCCCCACCCCAGGGCCCCGACCCTGCAACCAAGCCTGGGGATCAAGGAAAGCTCCCCAGGACAAGAGCTTTGGGGGAGGGAAATGCATATGCCAGAAACTGAACTGTGATTGCTCCCGATCAGAGTTCCCCAACACCAAAACCACCCTTGGAGATCTTGGACCAAACACCCACCTCATGCCCCCTAGGCTGCACTCCAAGACTGCTCCCTCCAGTGCCAATAACCCACTCCCGGCTTGACCCCATTCATGCACACACACCACCTCTTTCCAGCAACTGGGCCAGGTAGGGGCTCTTGGGAGGCCATTCCCCCCCCCCTCCCCATTTACTGACGGGGAATTGCGGCACAGAGACCGGAAGTAGTCTGCCCAAGGTCACTGGAGCCCCAGGTCCAGGGCATAGGGTCATACGAAAGTGCAGAGCTGTAAGGGTCTCCGTGGTCAACGAGGTGGGAGCCTTCATTTCACAGATGAGAACAGCAAGGCACCCGAGGGCGGGCGGGCTGGCTTTGGCTCCTGGGAACCTTCATGCCAAAGGACTAGTAACTGGAAGCCCCCTGGCCCGCCGGTTCACCCTCCTCCCTACCGACTCTGGCCCGACCGCGCACGCTCAGGTGGCAACCCTCATCCCCATCACCAGACAGGAGAGCAGACCACTACCCCAGCAGAAGCGCCCGCGGAAGTAGGCGCCGGGCGCACAACCCGCGCGCGGCCTCGGCGTTCCCTTCTGCGAAATGGGGAAACTCCGGTCAACACCTGGCGAAGGGGCGGCGGACGGCGAGGTTCCGACGGACGCACTTACTTGTTCTGAGCGAAGACTCCGCGCGGGGACCCGGAGACCCGGGGTCCCGGGGCCGCCACTCACGCCGCTGTAGTCAACGCTGTAGTGAACTCGCGGCCGCAGGCCGGCGCGCCCACCCCGCCGGGTGGCTTCCGCCCGCCCCACGTGACGCCCCGGGGAGGGGAGGGCCGGGAAGGGGCAGGGATCCGCCCCCTGCTCCGCCCCGCCTTGTCGCGGTCTTGGAGCGCGCCAGCCTGGCCCGCCTAGCGGACAGGTCGGTCTGTGCGTCTCCCGCGCCCTTCCCGTTACTTGCAGGTCCGTCTCTGTCTCTTGAAGTTCTGATCTACCTCCACCTCCCCTCCCGCTGGGTCTCCATCTCTTCCTGAGTCTCCCAGCCCCTTGCCACCCTTCTCCTGGTGACTCTACCCCCCGGCGTGGGGTGGGAGAGATGAGCCACGCAACACTCCCAACCCCGTTCCCGCCCCAGAGGCCCAGACGCCTAGCGTGAAAGGGGGCAGGTGGAGGCAGGACGACCTAGGTCCCTAACCTTCTCCTCCTGGAAGTCCTTCCGCAGCTCATTCTCCGAGGATATCCCACTTCCCTCTCCGGGGCCACATGCCCCAGGGGCAGCATGGTGGAGAAGAGTCCTACTCAGCCAAAAGGCTGGGGCGTCCCTTGGCAGAAGGCTGCATACAGCCTGAGGTCCTGCCACCAAGACACCTTCACTGGCTGAGATTGGGAAGATGTCTGACCATCCTGCCAGCACATATACAGATAAGGGCCCTGGGTTTGGCAGGAATTCCTGGGTCCTGTGTCCCCGTCACCTCTGGGGCCAGCCAAGTCAAGAGACCCTAATTTCTCTGTGCTTCTACTTCTCCAAATGCCCAATGGAGATATTTGAAAGAACAGGTCTCACCAGGATGGCGCATGGGGGTTGACTCTGAGATTAGGAGTTATTAATCTGAGCACCTACTACATGCCAAGCCCAGCGCTGGGCAACTTATTCCTTTTATCTGAACCCTCATACATCTCCTTGAAGGCAAAAGTCATCGCCCCAGGTTAGGGATTAGCATATGAAGCTCCAAGAAATTCCAGGACTTGTCCAAAGTTACAGAGCCAGTATTGGGCAAGCCTGGGTTGGGAACCCAAGTCTTGGTGAGTTATAGAATCTCCTGTCTACCCTCCACTTGAACATTCACTTCGACCCTCTAGAAGAGAGTCAACTCCAAGTAGGCTGTATCTTCCTGATAAGGCTAAGGCAAGTCACTTTCCAGGAGGGGAGGACAGGGCCAAACCTTGGAGGGAACTTTCCAGCCCCAAATTCATATGGGGTGCAAAAACACTAGAGAGGGGCAGAGCACAGAGCCCTCCTCCTCCCAACCTGATAGCAGGGGTGTCCCTCAGGCGGCAGAGGGTACCTGGAGGTCACTGAGAACAGGTGAGATTCAGGCATCCCTCTAGATCTCAAAGCCAAGACTTCAAAGCAGCCAGGAGGAACACTGTACCATGGGACTGGCATCTGACCCCTTGCAAAGGACTGGGAGCCCTACCTTTTCTGTTAACACAGGCCTGAGGTCTTCAAAGTGACCTAGGGAAGTCTCGAATCACAGAACCTGGTCCCTCCACCGAACTGAAGTCTAATGACCCTCATCTCAACCCCCAACCTTCCTCCTCCAGAACGTGCTGCCCCCAATCTTCGATCTGAAGCCCACAGCCAGGTGGTCTGAGACCCAGGAACCTCTCCGCCTTCCTTCTGTGATGACTGGAGAGTGTCAGACCCTCTACTTCCACAGCTTGTACCAATGGGGCCTTAGGCTGAAGGTCACATAGTAGAACCTCACCCTCTGACCCCCGAACCCAGGCCTCTGGCCAGACCTACTTCTTCTCTTAGAAGAGTAGCCAAAGAGCCTGGAGCAAGTGGCAGAGTGAACAGGCAACAAGGATAGGTGAACGGGTGAGTGAACTAATGAAGAGACACAGGAAAAGAGAACACACTATGGAACAACCTGACATACACCCCCAGCTACACTTGGGGAAATGAGGGGCTGCCTAAAGGGGCAAAGGCCAGGTGATCAATAATGAAATTCACAAAATGAACTCTAGAACAAGGGGATTAAGGGCTGCGGTGGTCAGCGGTCGTGCCCCGCGGAGGTGGGAAGCAGGCACAGCGACGAGCCGGCTGAGGCTGTGGGATCGTTTATTGGGGCTGTGTCCAGCCAGGCCACAGCGCCAGCCTGGGCCCGAGCCCAGCGTCTCTAAGAGGTGCAGGGGGTGGGGAAGGGGAGAAAGCGCAGGAGGATCCGCCACCCCTGGCCCCACTCCATCTTGGCTTGGTCCCTGCGGTGGTGCCGGGCTCAGGTGAGCGAGGTGTCGTCGTCGCTGCCCTCGCCGCCTGTGCCCCCCAGGCGCTCCTCGCGGCTCTCTGTCACCGCGCTCTCATCGATGTTCTCCAGGGAGTCCGCGTGCTGCACGGAGAGCTCCGACAGCGCCAGGCTCGGCAACGGGCTCTGCTCTGGGTGTAGCCACGGCTTGAAGTGCGGCCGATGCTTCTGCTTCCACTCAGGGTACTTGACGCACGCCTTGTACATCTTCTTCATGGCCTGTGGGGCCGCCGCACAGCCGAGTCAGGGGCGGACGCGGAGCGGGACTGCGTCTTCGCCGCCTCCCGGACTGCGCCCTCCAGCGGCTCAGTCCCCAGCTCCCGGGATCCGGGCTCTGGCCCATTTCATGACTCCGCCCCTCAACCCTGACCCCGCCCCCTGACTCCCGCAGTCCCCATCCCCCACCCATCTCCTCATCCCTGACCCATTCTCTCATCCGAGTCCTCTCCCCCAGCTTCCATACCCCAAAGTCCCAATGCCACTCACCTTGGGAGCCAGGAACTGGGAAGATTTATTCACTACCCACTTGGGTAAGGAGCCTATGAGAGCAGGGAAGGGTAATGAGGAGAGAAGGAAAGCAGCCGCCCAGGGACCCAGCCCGCACCAAACATATATACCAGCCCGCTCCTTCCAGCCTGGGGCTTCCAAAGAGGGTACCCTCTTCTCCCTGGGAGCGGGGGAAGGCTGCGAGGCAAGTCTTATAAGACTGCATCATCCTCACTTTCTCTTCCCACCTCAGCCCAAGGTCTCCAGGCTCAATTCTGTTGTGTCCCCCGAAACGCACCCCCTCCACCCCTCCTGTCCCTCTGCTGAGCCCCAGAGGACTTCATGGAAGAAAACCACAGGGTCCTAGGTGACCGCAGGCTACAAGTAGGTTGAAATCATGACCCACCAAGCTCCCACCCACCACCTCCCCTCCACTGATATCCCTTCTCATACCCAACCTGTGAATGGCCTTGATGTTCAGCCCCTCATCGACCTGTCCTTCCGGGCCCCCTGCGCCAGGCAGTCTAGCTGCTACACAGGCCTCCTGCCTGAGCACCCCACCCTGGCCTGACCTGGAATCCACAGGCCAGCTGCCCAGCCTTTCTCATTCCCAAGTGTCTACTCTGCCTCTGACACCCAGCACAGTCAGTGAGGTGCTAGAGGGCCCTGGGCCTGGCTCACTGGACCCTCAGTGGGGCTTGGGCTCACCCGGGGAAAGATGTTCAGGGCTTACCCCCTCTCTAGCCAGGCACCCACTCACTCACTCCACATCCACTCTGTGATACCTACTCTGGGCCAGTCCCAGGGGCCCAAAGAGCAGCTCACTGTCTGAGCAGCATGCCAAGGGCTCTGCTAGCAGGGAGTGGGCCCACCAAGCAGGGAGCCATCGGAGACAAAGGAAGTGACATCTGAAGCAGACCCAGGGGCGTGAGGGAGGGAGGAGAGGTGTTTCAAGGCTGAGGGAATGCACTGCCTAGACAGGGAGGTGGGACTGTGTAAGGTATGAGGAGGGACTGGGACAGCTGGGGAGGGGGCTTAGACTTTACTCTGAGGGTAATAGAAAGCCAGAGAATTCTAATCAGAAGAGGGTCATGCGGAAATACTTGTTTTGGAAAAGTTCCTCAGTAGTTGTAAGGACAGACAAGGTGGCCGAGTATGGAGAGAAAGGACAGATTCAGGAGCTGTTTAGAAGGGAGAATCAATAAGAATGGGTGGCCAGATTTGGGAGCCTAGAATAGGGCACTCCAGTCAACCCCCAGGTTCTTGGCATGGGTGGCTGGGGGGCGGAGGCTTAGGAGAAGGCACAACCTAGAAGGGGAGATAGTTCAGCCTTGGACACAGTGAATCTCAGGTCCTGGAAGACATCTGGAGGTACGAGTCCAGGAAGCCAATGGCCACAGGGATCTGGATCTTAGCAGAGACACACATCAGCTGGCCACCGAAGCCTGGGGAATAGCTGAGCCCTCCCAAGAGAAAGAAGACTGAGACATGGAAAACTCGGGTCTCTGGGATGGGCAGAGGTAGGAGCCAGCAAGACAGGCAGAGTGAGAGCAACAAGTGAGCGGCCAGCAAGTCAGAGCCTGGGGGTGCGGGAGTCCGGAAAAGAGCTGAAAGCCTTGTCGTGGGGGCAGCGCCTACCACCTTGGCCTTTGCTTTTCAAATCATCATCAGGTCTCAACCCTTGGTTCAAATGATATGCTGGATGGAGAGGCCCAAAAATATAACACAGCTCCGGACAGAGGCCCTTTGGATCCCTAGAGCAGGCCACATCCCGTGTGGTCTAGGGAAGTATCCTGGGACGGGCTGCTAGCACCAAGCCCTCACCTTTGGGGTCCACCTGGGCCAGGTAGGTGATGACGCAGCTCTTGGGCCCCGTGCTCTGGATGAGATAGCCCGTCTGGATGGACACAGCTCGGACCAAGTCTTTCCGAGGCGGGTATTTCTGGGGATGGAAGGCAAAGGGAGGTGAGACTCAGGGTTGGGGCAAAGGAAGTGTCTTTGTGAGTACACACACACACACACACACACACACACACACACGCACGCAGGTAGTCAGTTCACACCCGCTGGCATCCACTCCAGCCAGGCCTGATGTGGGGGGGCTCAGACTAGGTCACCCCTGCCTCTCTTAAGCTCTCCCTGTTCTCCTCAGGAATGCCCCCTGTCTGGGATCAGGGGTCATGAGCACATACATGGGCACTCATACACACACTCACCTTTGCCCAGGCCAGCTATACCTGCCTGTCCTGCCTGCCACAGAGAGCAAGGTGGCCCAGCCTCAGGGAGGCCCAGAGAACCCTGCCTCTCACCCCTTGCACCCCTTTTCCCAGCCAGCCCATCCCACTCGCCCACAGTGATGGCCTATATCACCCTCTTCTCATCTGCCTGTGACCTGAGCAGGGAGACCAGAGCCAGCATTCTCACTATATGGGAAGGAAACTAGGGGTCAGCGGCCTCTTCCTGGACCAGGCCTGCTGGCCCGGCCGTACCCAGCCCCTTCCCCTGCCCACCCAGCAGGGAAGGCAGGTAGACTCACGGGATGTTTGACTGAGTAGTTCATAATGATGTAATCAGTGCCCATGGGGAGCCAGGAGCGGAGGGTGATGACATCACGGTTCTTCAGGGGCTTTGGACACCTCCCTGTGGAGTGCAAGGGACAGTTCAGCCAGGCCACTGGCCTGCCTACCTGCAAGGGAGGGCACAGCTGAGGCCAGGCACACAGATGCCTCATCAACTTCCAGTCTCCCTGATCCGAAAGGGTACCCCACCACCTACCAGACCACAGTCCCAGAGCTGAGACTAGGAAAGAGACAGAGCAGAAGCCTCTCCCCTCTCGTCTCGGGGACCACCTCACCACCTCCCACGGCCCTTCCCTTGCAGGCCTGGCTGTTTGTGTGAACATGAGTATGTGGGAGAACGATATTCTCGTGAGTGTGTGTATCTGAGGATGTGTGACTGTGAGCACGTGGCACGTGGTCCTGGGCTGCAACATGACTGTGTACGTGTGTGTGGACTCTGCACCCATGAACCCAGGAGCGCCTACGTGTGTGCGTGCGTGGCCGAGGGTCTGGGAATGGGCGGGCCGTCAGGGAGGGCAGCCCTCCAGCTCGGCGCTCGCGTGTCGGAGCAGCCTGGCCACAGGAGTGAGCACAGGGCGGGCAGGGGGCACAGGGAGGCTGGGCTGGAGGCCTAGACGGGAGCGGAGAGGCTGGGATCAGCGTGCTTGTGCCTGCTCACAAGAGTAATAGCCCACGTCAGCGTTGACTGTCAGGCGGGCAATGTCGAAAGTCTCAATGACGTTGCTGTCCCACTTCTTTCGATATTCAATGTCGTGTAGCACATCATAGAGTGTCTCTGCTGGCACATCGCGGCACTCCATCCGGCACTGCAGACAGACACAGGGATTGTCAGGGTCGCACGAAGCTCCAAGCCCTGGCCAGGAGACCCAACGGGGGACAGGCAAGAAAGAGAGAAGGAGCAGGAGAACAGAGAACAGCAACCTCTGAAGCCAGCACGGGCTTCCCTCTTGCCGTGAGCCCTGTCCAGCCCTCCCAGCAGCCGCCTGTGCCAGGAGACGGACAGCCCCTGGATCCAGACACCATCTCCCCAGGCTCAGTCCCCACCAAACCTCCCCTTCCATCCCAGTCTCCTTCTCCAGGAAGCCTCCTTGATTGGCCAGGCCAGACCTTCTGGACTCCCATATACTAAATCTCTCTCTGTGCATCCTAGACCCCTGAACTTCGTGGATGGAGGCTCTCAGATGACGCAGCACAGAACGTGGAATGGGTACATGTTAAATGAACTGAAAGCATAAATAAACAAACGCCTAAATGGATGATTTCTTTCATCCATGACATTCATCACCATACCATTTGTACCCTTTTTTTTTAATCCAACAAACATCTTTGGATTTTTAAAAAAGATTTTATTTATTTATTTGAGAAAGAGAGAGAGAGAGCATAAGCAGGCAGAGTGGCAGACAGAGCGAGATGGAGAAGCAGGTTCCCTACTGAGCAGAGAGCCCCAAGCAGGGCTCAATCCTAGGACCCCGGGATCATGACCTGAGCTGAAGGCAGATGCTTAACTGACTGAGCCACCCAGGCACTCCTGGATCTCTTTTTTAAGATTCTATTTATTTGAGAGAGAGAGAGAGAGAGAGAGAGAGAGAGCGCAAATGTGGGGTGGCGGGAGGAGAAGAGGGAGAGGGACAAGCAGACTTTGCACTGAGCACGGAGCCAGACATGGGGTACAGCTCGATCCCAGGACCCTGAGATCCCAACCTGAGCTGAAACCAAGAGTCAGATGCTTAACTGACTGAACCACCCAAGTACCTCAAACATCTTCGGATTTCTTACAGTGTTTAGCCTTGTCCTCAAAGAGCTTTCCATCTAGGGGAGAAAAGAGTCAAAGATACTTTTTTTTATTTAACCCTCAAAACAACTCTGTCAGACCAGAAATCCAAGGAGGAACTCGAGGCCGAGAGAGGTTAAGTAATTTGCCTGAGGTTGCCCAGCTGGTAAGCAGCAGAGCTGGGATTTAATCCAGATCATATGTCTATAAAAACAGAACTATGTTTTGTTAAGTTTGCACCCAGCAAGATGAAACTTAGTTCACATCCTTATTCTGTGATTTTTTTTTCACCTCAAAGCCCAAAACCCCAGGATCAAGTTTCCCTCAGCAACTGGATGCATTTTCTTGTATAGTTTAAAAAGGTCTCCCAGAACTGGGCATTCAGACAGTGCCAAGGGAGCCACACATGTTACTAAAAAAGGGGATCTATGCAACCATATGAGGGCAAGTCACATTGCCTTTCCTCTAATCTTGTGTTAGGCCTTGGCACCACTAATGGTAAGGAAAGGCCACAGGAAGGACACATCACCACCTACCAAGTATTCTAGGCATCGGTGAGCTCATCAAGCCCTGGATATACTTCACTTTACAGAAAATACAGAGGACAGAGAACAAGCTAAAATTCACAAGAATACAACCAAAGGCAGATGGTGAGGCATTCTCCAAGGCTACTGGTCCAGTCTCTTCTACAGGTCGATGTCATAATGAAGGGTCTGGGCTAGACTGACATGATACAAGAACCAGATGGAAGATGTGGTCCTGAGATTGCATGCTGGCATGGACAAAACAGCTCTAAAGGCTCTATTTGAGATGACTGGAGAAATGTGGATATCTTCTGAGTATTAGATGAGCTGAAAATTTACTGAAACAAAGTGGCAGATTGCTACCTGAGGAAAAGCAGGTTACAAAATGGAACGCGCACTATAAGCTCATCAGGGAGATATATATGCACAGAAAAGCCTCGGGAAGAACAATCACTAAAGTGTTAACGGCAGCAATCGATGATGAGAATATGATGGGTTTCCTTTTGTTGTATTTCTCATTTTCTAAAATGTATAGTACTTACTGCTTCAACAATAATGAAAAGATTTAAGTAGAAAGGTTCCCCAGAGATACTGAGAGGTGCACTCACTGGATGCCCGGCACTGCACTACCCTTCCCTGCCGCCCCCCTCCACCCCCTCCTTCCTCCAGCCACCAGCAGAGGAGACAATCTCCCTGTTTCTCCCCCAAGCTCTGTCCTGAGTGCTTTACATACATCACTACATTTTCTTCTCACAGAAAGGCTCTGAGGTATTAGCCCCATTTTAGAATTAAGAAAACCGAAGTTCAAAGTTCACTTTCCAACCTAGGCCCGGCAGAATGGCTCCTGCAAAGAAGCGTGGTGAGAAGGTGAAGGGCCTTTCTGCCATCAAAGACGTAGTGTCCACAGAATATGCCACCGACATTCACAAATGTATCCGTGGAGTGGGTTTCAAGAAGTGTGGCCCCTCGGGCCCCAAAGAGATCCAGAAATGTGCCATGGAGGAGATGGGAACCCCAGATGTATGCATTGACACCAGGCTCAAGAAAGCTGTCTGGGCCAAGGGAATAAGGAATGTTCCATACTGTACCCGTGTGCAGTTGTCCAGAAAACATAACAAGGATGAAGTTTCACCAAACAAGCTCCATATGTTGGTTACCCAGGTACCTTTCAAAAGTCTACAGATAGTTAATGTTGATAACTAACTGCTGATTGTCAAAGAAAGGTCTAAAATGTGAAAGAAGGAAGGAAGGGAGGGAGGCAGGGAGGGAGGGAAGAAGGAAGGGGAAAAAAAGCAGTTCAAGGACAGACTCCGGCCTGCAAAGATTCACTGTATGACCCTGAATAAGTCACCCTCCCTCTCTCCTTTTCTGCTCAATGAAGCGGCATGACTCTAGAGACCCAATCATTTAACTGACAGCCCCCAATTCCAGCCCTGTGCAGAGCACTGAAGAATCAGAGTTGACTCAGGCCTGTGCTCAAGAGGCTTTCAGTTGAGGGAGGAGACTAACTTGACGACGGAGAGGTACTCCAAACCGCCCGATGGGGGCACAAAGGAGTTCAGCTCTGCAAGATGGAGGGAGGCATCGGGCTGCAAAGAGAAGCTGTCTGCAAAGCAGGTGTCTGCTGAGGGCCCCGGAAGAGAGAACAGCCAGGGAACGGGCACAGAGGCAGACAAGAGTGGGGTGTGTAGGCAAGCCGAGTTCGGTCTGCTCCAGTACCCCTGGTGTGGTGTAGCCTACCGCTCCAAGGTCCCAGTTCCAGGTCTTAGAGAAATGCGTGATTCTGGGGCTGGGTCAGCAAGTAAGGACACACTCACAGAGTGATAGAGACCTTGCCCCGCAGACACAGGACCCAGCATGAAGGGCTCGCACTGGTTCAGTGAGCGACTTGTCAGGGTTTGCCCAAGACCTTGCTGGTTTTAGCATCAAAAATCCCACATCCTGGGAAACCCCTTGGTCCCAGACAAACCAGGACAGTTGGCCATCTACCACAGGCTAAAACTGGGACAACCCGTGTACTAAAATAGTGATAACAACAGATTATATTCCACAGAACAAAACAGGAAACCGAAGTATATATAGGTATGAATAAATAAATTAATGTTTGATGAAGAATAGGGTATTTACACAGCTTCAAGTTAACTTCCCATCAAGTATTTATTAATTACAGAGGGAAAAATGAGTAACTTCATTGTAGAGAACCAGGGCAGACACCTCCTGAACCAAGTGATCCCAGTGAACGTCATTGCCAAGGAGACAAGCTACTACAGGCTGTCGCCTGACAGGACACAATGAAGAGAATACAGGCACCACGTATGTGACATCTCTGCCAAAGACGCATAACCGACATCGAATCATTAGGAAAATCAGACAAACCCCACATAAGGGACTTTTACACAAGTCCCCCCTGCCGGGCGTCAGGGTCTGGACGGGCAAGGAAGGACTGGGAACTCTATCAGACTGAAGGAGACTACGGATGGACAGATGGACGCAGGAGTGAATGCCCAGGGGGAGTGAGGGAACAAGTGAGGGGAGGGCTGGGACAGAGAGCAAGGCGGTGGAGAAGACAGCAGAGCTCAGATGAGGAGGTCTGGATGCTGCGGCGGACAGTCAACGCACACACATGCTTTACCCCAAAGTACGAGCGGGCATCCCTCCTGTGCTGCGAAGTAGGAGCCCGACACCCAGGAACCTCAGCAACCTGCCAGAATCACACAGCAGAGAAGGCAGCTGAGCAGGGATCCAGAACCGGCTCTTCCTGTCCTCTCTGCTACCAAGGAGGTGGCCTCTGAGGAAACAGAACTTCTCTAACCAAAGCCGGCCTGGGAAGCTGATTTGGCTTTGTAAGTCTTCAGAGGTGTTCTCCTGGGTCCTGAGTGTGTGTGGAGGGGCAGTGACAACAGGATTCTGTTCTTAGCTTAGAACCCGACCGGTGACCGCCTCGTCCCCGTGGCCAGGCTCAGAGTCCCCAAGGCCTGGGTGCACACTGACAGGGGGCCCACACTGCCCCGATGTTGCCCATCCCCCCCGACCTCCCGCCGGGGCCTGGGGCTGCTGTGGTTTCCTGAGACAGCAAGCCACAGGGCGTGCACAGCCGCGAGACAGACCAGAGCAGGTAAGTGTTAACTCTGCATTTTCATCTTTTAAATAAAGAGGGAGGGACAAACAAAAAAATAAAGAGGGAGGGGCGTCTGGATGGCTCAGTCAGTTAAGAGCCTGAATCTTGATCTCGGCTCAGGTCTTGATCTCAGGGTTGTGAGTTCAAGCCCCAAGTTGGCTTCCATGATGGGCATGAAGCCTACTTAAAATTAATTAATTAATTAACTAGTTAATCAAAATAGGGAAACTTTGAAGGTTTCCCAGGCCGGTGGCAGGCTCCTGGGCAGGCCGGCAGCAGTGCCCTGCTGGCAGGGCAGGAAGCCTGGCCGGAGCGGGGCCATTGCAGGTGATGAAGCAGGCAGGCTGGGTGGCTGGTCCCAAGAACGGAGTGGGGAGTGACCACGGGTGTCCTCATCCCACCTGGCTCCTGGCCGTGCTCTTTCCACAGCCTCCCGGAGGCAGTGCAGCTGTGCCAAGAGGGGTAAATTACACCCAGCATTGTTCCCGCCCATGGTGGCAGCCACCACATGTGTGAGCTGTAATTCTAAGAGGCTTTAGGAGGGATGGTTGGGGGTAGGGGTGAGTCACTGGAGAGCACCTGGGGGGGTGGGCCTGTGACCGGAACCCATAGTCACTGGGTCCCGGGCAAGGCAGTCACTTGGGCTGGCCATCTGGGAACCGAAGGGGGACTGCTCCTGGCTGCTGGAGGGGGAGCCGCAGAATCTGCCGAGTCTGGTCCGGCAGGGAAGCTGGCTTGTAGCGGAAAAAACTGAGGCCCAGAGGGAGCAGGGGGACACCGGGAAACTGCAGACGGCATCTCCTGCCTTCCCTTCTCTCTAGCCCCAGGAAGTAGGAAACACAGTGCTCAGAACCCTCAGTCCCATAGGGCCACAGTCAGCAGGGACTGGCCAAGTGAGGAAGGTCCTTGGGGAAGACTCTTGCACGTTCTGAGCCTGGCACTTCCATCTTCCAATTCCCATTCCTCCCCTGGGCACAAACTTCCAAGTCTTAGTTTCTTCACATGGAAAATGAGGATTATAGTAAATGAGTAATAACAGCACTTTCTCATGGGGATGTTGGGATCAAATTAAATGAGATAATAGGTGATATGCATGGCACACGGTAAATACTCAAAAAATAGTAGCCACTCTGACTTTAGCAGGCTTCCAGAAGCAGCCATGTACCCTTCCACAGGACAGGAGCCGGTCCCATTTGCATATGCTGCCTCGTATTTTGTGCCCTGGCTTCTCCTCTTGCCTCTCCCTGGCCCTGCCCACCTGTCCATCCATCCATTCACCATCTTCTGGAATCCGCTGTGTGCCGGGCCTGCAACTGGGCAGTAGGGCTTCAGAAGTGAACCAGGAGCCCCAACAAGTGGGTGGTACAAGGGACAAGGACACAGAATCCCAGTAGAGAATGAGTCCAGGTCAGGGAGAGGGGCACAGTGACTGTGGGAGCAGAGGGCAACAAAGCCTAAAAGGAAAAGGAGCAGAAATGTCACAAGAGGGGAGAGGGCGTTTCAGCAGAAGGACCACTGGGTGCCAAGCTATGTCTCACTCTGCCCCTCCCTTCTCTCCCACCCCTTGCCCTGTGCTTCTCTGGAGGGCTTCCCAGGGCTCAGCTTCCTAGAGAAGGAAGAACCTCTATGGAAGGGAGGGAAGTGGTAGGGAGAGGGGCTGCAGTTTCTCCCAAGACCTGGGGAGAGAGCTGACCCCAGACAGGGGAAGAGCAGTCAGGTCACCTCCACGGGCTGCCATAGGGCCTTGAAGGCCAAAGGCCAGGGCCGTAACATGCAAACTGACAGAGGGGTGGACTCAAGTTTGGCCCTCACCCGAGACCTCACACAGCAGGTCTCCGGTACCCTTGCCTTCGGGATATGTGGGGCACATGGATTATCCTAAAGTCCTGGCTAGGGACTAGGAGATGAGCTCTTCTCTACCACTCTTCAGTGACCACTGGGGAACGTGCAGCCCAGAGAAGGTAAGGGGTCCGTGTGGGCTCTGTGACATCCCACAGGCCATGCGACTGCTCACCATTCTGCATTTTGGTAGACAGTGTTATAAGAGGAATAACTGTTATGCAAATCATCTTTTCCCAACAGAACCATATTCAAATCGAAGGGAAGTGCTCCTGACTGCGGGTGGGGCACTCAGTATCAAATCACTCACAGCCCTAAACCATAGCCACAACCTCAATAACCATTACCATGTATTAAGGGCTCAAAATCACTACCTAATTCATCATCACAAAGGAGATGACAGCACCTGGCCCGTGGACCCCACAGGAGCTGACCTTTAGGTCAAAGTGCCTCTGTCAGTTGTCAAGGGCAGCAAACTGCATTCTCTACACACACTGTCTCTGATCCTCCCAACTCCCCAGTGCGCATCATCCCCCATCTTACAGATGCAGAAACTGAGGCCCAGAGAGTTATAAGGACTGACCTCAAGACTAACAGTGATGAAGCAGAGAACCAGCACCTCCTTGTACCTGACCCCAAAGCGTCAAGACTTTCTGGTACCTTCATCAGGCAGCAGGACTGGCCCAGCCCAAACACCACATGGGCAGCTGGACACTGTCTTAGTTAATTATTATTATGCAGAGCTCACTGGATTCAGATGGCTTGCTGACCAGGAAGGCAAGGCTCACCACACATTCTTCCTTAGAACAAAGTTCCTGACTGCATACTCGGACCTCACTGGGCTCAGACAGAGCCTTTTCCAAAACTTAGCCCTGGAACTCTGTACCTGGAAGGCCCCTGAGAAGGTTCCGGCCATTCCGCTGCCCCCCCAGACCCAGCCAGGCCCCACGGCTCACAGCTGACTCAGCAGATCCTTTCTGGCCTTGGCTTGGGCAAAGGACTTCAGCTCTGAGTCCCTGTCTCTTCATCTGTCAAGCAGGGATAATCCTCCCCTCAGAGCACAGTTGCGAGGATTAAACGAGTCATAAAGCCCGGGCAGCAGGTGCCCTTCCTCCAGCTCCAAGCCCCAGCAGCTTCCCCTGACTTCTCAGGCCCTGCCAACGGGAGCACCTTCTTGTTCATCCCCAAAGGGCAGGACATACAGGGCCAGGGAACAAAGTTTAAAAAACAAAAAATGCCCTAGATCCCTCCGCAGGGTGGATGGACAGAGAGTGGCCTGGGTGGCCCTCTTCCACCAGGGAAGGGCCCTACACAAATGCGGCAGCTCCCCCTCATGGCCAGGCAGGAGCCACTCCATGTCAGCCCGGGCGCTGGGAGATGCAGACCGGCCTGGGGCACAAGGCCTGTGAGACGCTCCCCCTCAGCAGCCCCGCAACCCTCTCTGCTCTGGGTCCCCTCCCAGGACCCCCACCGTCTGTCCCAAAGGCCCCAAGAGGTCAGCATCGAGCCAAGCTGATGGAGAACCTGCCCTTGCCTCTGGGTTTCTGGGGCTCCAGAATGGAGACTTCTAAGACCTTCCTCCAAGGCCCCCCAAATCTCAAGAATAGCTTAAGGGCACTGACACGGGGGTCAGAGAAAGTGGGCGGTGGGGTGCAGGAGGAGAGAGGTCTGATCAGTCCTGCTTTCCCAGGACTTTCCTTCCCTGGCTCCTTCCTTATTTTGTTTCTGAACTTCAGCCGGGCTGCCGCCCTCCCAGTCCTTAAATCCTTGAGGTTGGCCCGGGGGCCTCCGTCCTGTCTCCTCCAGCCCCCAGGCCTCCCTCCATCGACACACACGGCAGTGCACCGATTTGCCCGCAGCGCTGTGGCCCCCTTGTTCATCTTGGCCTCCCCTGTATCTGGCACAGTTTAGTCAAGAACTGTTTCTGAATGGAAGGATGGACAGATGAGACAAGAAAAAGGTTGTGCCTGTGTAGGCTTCCTCTGACTTTTAGAGTGCAGGAGCCATGGCCGGTGGTCCTTAGTGCTTCTGTGGAATCAGAAGGAAGAGTTGTCGTGAAAACCTCCTGGACTCCTGTAAAATTCTCTATGGCACTTGTGGCTGATGACTCCTTCTGCCATCATCCTTGCATGAAATGCAGTGTGGGGGGGTGGGGGTGGGGATCACAGACAGGCTTCAGGGAAGATTCTGGAACTTGCTGAAAGGTCTTTAATAGTTCTGATAAAGTAAATTTAAATTGTACTAAGGTGCCAATTTATATTTAGGAAATTAGCAAAAATATAGAAAATATCCACTGCTTGTGAGGATATGGTAGAGCTGTTACACAGTTAGTGACAGCAAAAATTGATTCCACTATTCCGAAAAACAATTTGGCAAATATTTTTAAAATCATAAAAATGTCTTTCAGGAGTGCCTGGGTCGGTTTAGTGTCTTGCCTTCAGCTCAGGTGCTGATCCCAGGGAGCCTGCTTCTCCCTCTCCCTCTGCCTGCCGCACCCCCTGCTTGTGCTCTCTCCCTCTCTCTCTCTGCCAAATAAATAAAATCTTAAGGAAAGAAAAGGGAAAAAAAAGAAAAAAGAAAAATGTCTTTCAACTCAGTTCCTGGAATCCCAGGACCAGAAATTTATACTCAGGAAAAAAACACACCAAAAAACTGTTACAATATTCATGCCTACATTATTGCATTTGTAATTAGCAAAATACATGGATAACGACTTGGAACACCACCCACAGCTGGGCCACGCTGGGTTAAGACACGTCACTGATAATGACTGGCCAGCTACTGAGAACGGCAGGCTCCCCAGGGCGAGGCTGGCTCTGAACCCTCGGACCTAGACGAGGACTGGCAGGCAGCAGCTGCTGGAAAGGTTTGGGAATTAATAATTCTGTAGCAATATTAGAAACTTTTACAGATGCAATGTTAAATGAACAAAAGAGGATATAAATTTGTACCTGTGCCAAGGGCTAAACTATGTATAAATTATCTATACCTTTGAATGACAGTTGGAAGGAAACAAGGAAAAGTTTTGCTCAGGAATTGAGGCTTTGGGTGATTCTTCGTTTTCGGATTCCTGGTACAACACAGTTTATACAAGGCATAGAAACTGTACTTCTTCCCCCTGCGTTGAGAGCATTGTCCAGAATCCAGAGGTCCTCGTTCCCTGGACCTGGAAGTCTGGGCAGAGCTGAGCTAGGGCCTGAGGCTGCCCAGGCTGATGCCGAGCCAGCCTGGAAATGCTCCGTATCACCTGGCCGTGCTGGGAATGGGACCATGGGGGACCGGGGGCCCCTGCGCCCTCAGGCTGCACAGGCAATGTTGCTATGGGCGGCAGGGCAGGCCAAGAGGGAAGCCAGGCCGCAGCTACAAGGCGGAGCACTCGGTGGAGTCCTACAGGATAAAGGGAAGAGCAGAGGGCGCTCAGATGAAAATGAGCTGGAAGAGCTCTGGGCGGAGGTACTGGCGTGAGTCTGGGCCTGGAAAAGACCTGGACTGGCTGGAGGATGGGGAGGGCTCAAGAAGTTCCACCAGGTAACCTGAGTGAACAAGGAAGGAGGCGGGAGAAAATGGAGCTGTCCCTTGAGAACTTCAGACTCTTCATTCATTCATCCATTCAGCAACTGTTAATGACGTGCCAGGCTCTGTGCTAAGAGCTTTAACAATGTCACTTAATTCCATCCTCTCCATTACCTGGGAGGAGGGGAGATTATGCCTATTTGTAAATGGCGGCTTCAAAAAGTAAAGCGAAGGAACCAACCTGGACCCCAGGATGAAACACAGTCCGCTCCTGAGTCTGCTCTGGCTGACCGCACTGGGCCCTGTGCTGCCCTCCTTCCCGGGGCTGGGTGGCTCACCGAGCTCTGCCTCCCCCCGCCCCCCAGTCTCCAGCAGCCTCCCTGGACCCCAGCACACTCCTCAAGCTCCACACCAGCAGATCCCAGCGCTGCAGCAGCAAGGAACACTGGGCTCTGACATTGCACGAGTTGACCTCCTGGTCTGGAGCTCCTGCCACTGTGTGCCAGCCATGGGGGAGGTGGGAGAGCCAGACAGAGGCGGAGCTGAGGGCAGGAGAGCTGGGAGAGGCGGGCAGGGGGTGGGCCTGGAGGAGAGGGAGGGACAGGGGGTGACTAGAGGGACAAGACAAGGGTCAGGGTTGACATCAAGACAAAAGCACATTGGAGAAGCTCCTCCCAGGGCTTCAGAGACTACCAGGGGCCTGATGCCCCAAAGCACTCTCTCTAGGAAGCTCCAGACGTCGTCTTCAATGGCCTCCTGGGCATCACCCCAGGCTCACACTCACTATGTCCAGTGCTGCCACATTATCTACCCTAATGCCCACTGCCCTCCCCTCTCCTCCGGCGCCTGGAACCCGGGCACGGTTCTCGACTTGTCCTGCACTCCCATCCCCGGGATTCCGCTCAGCCACCACTTTCCAGCACCTGCTCACCAACCCGAGGCAGGCCTCCCCATCCTTACTTGGACCACCGCAGCTGCATCCTTGTCTCTGGTCTCCTGGCTCCCAGGCCAGTGCTTCCCCTGCCCTAGGGAACTTTCTAGAACCCAGAGCTGAGGGTGGCACTGGCCAGCTTGAAAGTCCCTGCTGTCTCTCTCTCTCTGCCTTCAGGACGGATCCCGACTCCAAAATGTCCTCCTCTCTCTGGCTCCACCTCCGCTCCTTCTCACTCTGTACTCCTGCCTCTGGGAGCACTGAGGGACCCGCCAGAACTGCTCTGCTTGCAGCCTGGCTCCTGCTGGGCTCCCAAGGCCCCGCCCAGACAGCCCCCCGCACCGTGCTGTCTGCCTTGGGGTCCCTCCACCGGAGTTGGCTTGGAGGGCCGTCCCTGTCTCCATCGGTCTCCCCACGAGGCCTCAGAGGCAGGGCGCGGAGACCACCTTCAGGTCTCCAGCACCCACACACTGGCTGAGGCGGGGCAGAGTGGGTGGGAGGCATGAGAAGAGGTTTGTTGACCGAATAAATAACTGGGACAGGAAAAAAAAAAAAAAACATGGACGAAAAGGGACAAGTAGAGACATAAAGGAAGAGGCGGGAACCCTCGGACATGGCGATAGAGAACACACCCCAGGAGGAGACTCTGAGGGCCAGAGGCAGGCCAGAAGGCCAGGCCCGGAGGCTGGATGGAGGCAGGGAGGGGAGAGCTGTGGTAGAGCCAGCCCTGAGCCTGGCCCAGAGCCGCCAGGAGACAGCGGAGGAGACATAATTGGATCAGAGACAACTCTGCTGCAGTGAGGGGGCGTGACTCACACACACACGGTAACACCAGACACAGAAACATACAGTCCCACATTCTGAGGCACATACACACAACCTCACACACACACACACTACACGATTTACTGACCCTCTTTGGGTTGCTGCCCCAGAGCTGGCACGGGGGCACCTGGGAGGAGGCTCACATCACGCACAAGTCATCCGCAACCCAGCTCCCCACACAGAAGATGCAAAGAAGGCCAGACAAGCCCTAGCACATCACCCTGTCCTCATAACACAACCACCATCTGGCATCTTATTTAATTATCAGTTTGCTTCTGTTTTCTCTAGTCTCCTCCTCAGGATGTAAGCCCATAACAGCAGGGTCTGAGCTGTCTGATTTGCCACTAAATTCCTAGATATAACACAATACTTGGCATACAGTATATGCTCAATAAAAATGTGTTGAATGAATAAATGTTGGAGACACACCAGGGAACTCCATCCCCTCTGGCTGTCAGGCCTCTGCCTTAAGACTTATCACTTCTGGGGATGCCTGGGTGGCTCAGTTGGTTAAGCACCTGCCTTTTGTTCAGGTCATGATCTCAGGGTCCTAGGATCGATTCAGGCCCCATTTTGGGCTCCCTGCTCAGCAGGGAATCTGTTTCTCTCTCTCCCACTGCTGCTCCCCCTGTTTGTGCTCTCTCTCTCTCTGTCAAATAAATAAAATCTTGAAAAAAAAAAAGAAAGACATCACTTCTTTGGTCCAGAATCAGTTCCCAAGCAGTGTGGGAAACCGAAGATAGAGAGGGGGTGTCCAGGAGCTGGAAGAGGGGATCACAGGGAACCAGGGGAAGATGCAGGTTGTGGCATGACGCCCAAAGGGCAAGATTTAATGGCCCAGGACCACATCCCACTTCCCAGGCATGTGTGCTGCGGCGGGGGGGGGGGGGGNGGCATTGCTCCTCTGCCCCAGGACATGACTCTAGAGAAAAGAGAGGCAGCAAGGCTTCAGGGAGCCCAGGCTAAGAGGCAGAGAGGCAAATGCTAGGCTAAAGCCCCAGAGAGGAGCTCCAGCTGCTCTGTGCCACCCGCCCCAGGCCCTCTCGTGATAGGTGAGAGGAGCCTGGATTTAGTGTGGGATCCACCACTAAGCCCTGGGCCTGCCACTTTCTTCTACTGTCCGTGTTTCTGAAAGTCCAGGGGTCCCAGAACATTGAGGCCAGCCCCAGCATACCAGAGGGGATAAAGTGAGGCACCGAGAGGAACAGGGACACCTCCAGCCTGACACCTGGTCTGAACAGCTGTCTTTCCACCTGTTGATGGAGCATGCTCTTCTGCCCAGTCAGGGGCAAGGGTAAAGGGTCAGGGCTGGAATGAGGTTTCTAGCCTGTCTATCATGGCGGCAACCTGGTTGCCTGGCCTGTGGCCGTTGGTCCCTTAGGAACAGGCTGGAGTGGCCCAACCGAGGTCCCAGCTCACTGAACACTGCCAGGTTTCTGGAGTCATGGCGTCCATGGCCCTGGCTCCAGGTGGCCCCGCCGGGCGTGGAGACGCAGGGGAAGAAAGAAAACCCATCTGTCTCCAGGACTCCCTCCTTTCTCTCATCTCCTGAAACTTTAAAGACTCTCGGCTGGAAACTGAGCTGGGGCTCGTTAAAGTTTAAAAGCCAGAGCCTGGGGAGCTGGGCGTGGACGTACAGAACCAGCCTGCGGACTGAGGACTCTTCTGGCCCCAGGGGGATGCTGACTAGAGGCATCCAACTTTGCCCCACTCACACTCAAAAGGTTCCTCGCCCCCGAGGCAGGCATCAAGAGGGCTGCTCCTCCACACCCTCTCACAGCCCAACCTGCACACCCCAGCTTGCACATTGCAAAGGGTTACACTAAAACCACCAGGTCCTGTCCATTATGGCTCCTCCATTTCTCTGGATGCAATCGCTTGCTCTGGAGGCATTCTGCACAGCCCCCGCTTTAGCACGGGCCTCGGCACCTCTGTCCAGACAAATACAGAATCCTCTCCTCCTCCTCCTCCTACCTGCCTTCTTGAAAACCCTCCCCTGGCTCCCCAAGACCTGCAGGACGCACATCATAGGGCCTTGGTCCAGCTCTCTACTCACCTCCAACCCCCTGAGTCCCCAGCTCCATCCTAAGCCACCGGCCAACCTCCTGTGCTGCACTAGGTCCCGCCTCCGGGCCTCCCGCAGGCTCTCAAACTTTACCTCTCCTTCTCCACCCAATTCCAGAGGTATCACCTGAGCATTCCAGGAAGCCTTCCCCGGCCCCCAGGCTGGTTCAGGGCCCCGTCTGGATCTCCACAGCTCTGTGACAAGTGTCCATCCACACACAAGGGAGCTCCTTGAGAGCTGGGCATGGGCTCGAGTCCCCTCTCTGGCCCTCACCTCCAGCATAGCACCAGCCAGAGAGGCTGTCAGTGAATGTTCCCTGAAAGAGCGAAAGGAAGTGATGCCCACAGCCAGGGAGGGTGGCCCTACTCTCCACGTCTGGGGAGCGAGGAAGCTAAAGCCAACGCGGCGGCAGCAATGTGCTCGAGGCCACGTGGCCCAGACTCTGGACCATGCGGTCTCTCCCCTACAGCCTCAGCCTCACCCGGGCACTCCTCCACGAAGACCTCCCTAAAGTTTCTAGCCCCCTCTGACCTTCCTCTTTTCTGAGCTCCCCCACCGAGAGGTCCTGAGCATGACTCTCTGGGGCCATGCTCTCTGGGAGCCTGTTTGCTGAGGTAAACAGGCCCCAGGCCTGGAGCTACCTCCCCCAGTTGCCCCCACGCCAAGCCAGAGCTAGAGCCAGCCGGGACAGGTCTTCAGGGCCCTGAACCCTGGATTCAGGCACCCCATCTAGAGAGCTCTCTGAGGCAGAGTGACAAGGCCTTAGCTCACCTTCCTTACTCCGCGCCGAGCAGTACAGACCCCTCTACCGTGGTCTAACAACCAAACAGCCTCTACACACCACCTGCCCAGCAGCTTCCTGGAGATGGGGAAACTGAGCACCAGATGGGCAGAGTCCCAGCCTGAACCCAAAATCACTGAGTCCAAGGCCCTAAAGCCAGATTAACTCACACTCTTGCCTCCACAGATAAGACTGACTCAGAAAACTGAAGTGACCTCCAAGGTCACACCGAGGACTGGGCTCTTGCTCAGCTGGGTCCCCTCCAGGGTGCCCTCCCACAAAGACACTGCACAGGGAGACCCAGGCAGGAGAGAGGGGTATGTTGGGACCTATGGGGGTTCTAAACACAAAAGGGCCCAATGGTGTTTATAAGCAAGCCCAAGGGAGCAGAGAGAGCTCAGCTTTGGAGACCCAGGGACCTGAATTCTGATGCTGCCTCAGCCACCTCTAGCTGTTTGGCCTTGCACAAGTGAATTCCTGCCCTGAGCCTCAGTTTCCACATCAGTTCAATGGTGTTAATAAGACCCACGTCACAAGACAGCTGTGAAGACTCAGTGGGAAGCCATAAAGAAAACATCTGCCCCTGCCCCCACATTCCCCACGACCCTCTGGAGTCTGTTAAGAGTGAGAAGGATGCTTGGGGATCCTTGATGAGGTACTTAGAGGGAACAGACTTGAAAGCTTGAAATCTGGGGTGGAGTGGGGGTGCCTTGTGACATGGGAGCAGGGGGACAGACAGATAGGGAAGGGAGGGGTGGTGGAGCTCTCTCCAAAGCAGAAGGGGAGGAGCGGTAGAAAAGGAAGTCAGAGAAGACAGGTCCCCACTGCCCAGCTTCCTGCAGCAAGAGGAACCTCAGGTTCTCAGCCACACACCCCCAGGAGGCCTCCCACCCCTGCTGTAGCTGGCAAGCCCCTAGAGGCCCCTGCTCACTGGGCCTGCTTCTGCCCCTGCGGCCTGCCTGTGAACATCTGCCCCATGCAGTAGGCAGGGGTCACCTGGCACTGTCATTCCTCTCTTCACCAGGCTCTGGAAACTTCTGAGGACAGGGCCAGGTCTCCCCTGCCTCTCACAGAGCTGGCCAAGCACAAGGCTAGGCAGGCTGCAGCCTCAGAGAGCCCGAGCATAGGAGCAGCAAGGCCACGGCTTGGCAGGCCACATCACCTCCTGCTCTCTGTCCCCTCACTCCTCCTTTCTCCCCCACTGGCCACAGCACAGGTGTTGTTGAGCCAGGAAAACCCCATGACACAGGAGAAACAGCCCAGAGAAGGGCAGGGGCCTGCCTGTGGTCACACACACAGGAGGATACCACCGCCAGGATGGACCCAACTGGCCCTGCCTAAATGACCAGCAGACCCCGAGTTTCGCATTTCTCATACACTCAGACACTGGTCAGGCATCGAGAGACCTAGATGTGCGCTCCAATCTGCCTTCTGCCTTAGACCGGGGATCCATGTTCAGCATCTGCCTGTGGGACAAGGCCTGACCTCTCAGGAGTGGTATGTGCCTCCTCTCCAGGGCCCAAGGCACAGTACAGACCTGAGGCCAGGCCAGGCTGGAGGCCAGGAGGGAGGGAAAAGGTGGGAGGTGGCCTCCAGCAGCCCCTTCCCTTTGTCTTGGCTCTGAATTCTGGGCCCAGAGCCACAGTGGCTCTCAGGGACCTCTGGACACAGGAACAGGGATAAGATAATCTAGGGGAAGAGACTCGAGGAGGAAATCGATCAGTTAGACAGAGAGGCAGAACCCCACCCCCACCCCCAACCTGGGGTCACGAGAACAAGGCATGTCCAGGGGGCAGGCCCCTGACAGGCTGGGGCAGGACGGTGTAAGGGGGCAAAAGCTCAACAAACAACTGTGGGTGAGTCCCAGCCCCCCCAGAGTGACCCAATCAGCCCTGGGGACTCTGGCTTCAGACCGACTGTGTGACCTTGGCAAGCCACCTCCCCTTTCAGGGCCTCCAGCCTTTTCATTTATCAAACAGGAATGGGATCATGAGAACACCGCAGTACTTCAAAGAGTTATTGTTGGGGTCAAATGCTATAATGTTGACTAACAAAGTGAGCCCAAGCAGAGAGGGGCAGGTGCTGGAGCCAGGCTGGCCTGTGTCCCACTTCTGCCTCAGCTGCTCTGGGATCCGAAGCAAGTGACTCTTGGCCTCAGTTTCTTTGTAGGATGGAGATAAGCCTGCCCAGGACTGGCCAGAGGGTAAATTCAAAGGGAGAGAGAGACAGCCTGTTTGGCTCAGGGCAGGGGCTCCTGTCAGAAATGGGATTCAGCACATGGAACCTGGTACTCCTGGACGTTTGAGGATGGGAGCTCAGAGACCTCTGCCCATCTCCCAGAGCTCCACTGGGCTATGCTGAGGGGATCAGGAGCAGGGGGCTGGCCCCTTGGGATACCCACAGCCAAGGCCCCAGCCTCCATCCCAGGCCCCAGCTCTGCTCACCTCCTGTCCCCAACTCTACCTCCACTGTGGGGAGCAGAACAGAGAGAGCTAGGCTAGGAGGCTGGAAATCTGAGTTCCAAGCCTAGCTCTTCTAAGACTTGGCTGTGTGACTCTGAGCTGGCCCCTGTTCTTCTCGGGGCCTCAGTGTCCTCACTTGCGTCCCAGTGAGGATGGAAACAGGGATGGCAAGGTGCCTTTGGGCCGCGCCAAACTCTGCTCAGTCTGAGAGGGAAGGAGGATGCAGATCCCGCCTAGGGACCACAACACCCAGTTTTTCCAAATCCCCTCCTCTCCCAAACAAGGCCACCTGACAAGTCTGATGTGACCACAAGGGGTCTCTTGTGGCAGTCTGGCCCCAAGACCCACCAGCTCCAGTCCTGGACTGGGCTGGGTTTATTCATTAACCAAGCCAGATGGAGGAGGCATCTCCGCCCTATTGACACAGAGGGTGGGAGAATGCTGGACTTAGTTCAGACCTTCTGCTTCTGAGGAGACTTAAGCCTTTCCCAGGTCACAGTCTGGAAAACAACCTTGTTCTTGAAACAACCTTGCTCACCTTTCATTCAGTTTGTTCCTTCCTTCTTTCCATCCTTCTTTCAACCAACATCCCTGCTCTGTCTAGGGACACAAAGACAGAGAGGATCTGTCCCTGTCCTCAGAGAGCACCAAGCTGGGACACACCAGCCTCCCTGCTCCTCAGCCTCAGATACAGATCAGGCCCCGAAGGACCCCCGAGCCCAAGGGCCCTCAGGCCTGGGCAGAGGCCCAGATGGAGAGACACACACGGAAACCCAGAGAGAAAGAGATAGTCAGATAGCTGGAATCCAGACAGAGAGTCCCGGGGGCGGGTGGGGGGGATGGGGTGGGAGGGGACAGAGGCAGAAAGTCTGAGCTAGAAGGCCACATGGGACAGATGGACAAAGCCGAAAATGATGAAGATGTAGGGAGACAGAAAGGTACGGGGTCAGAGAGGGAAGGTCAGAGATCTCCAACCCTGGAATGAAGTCAAGATGCCGCAGCTAAGTCTGAGAGCAGGTCCCGGGCAGGAGTGCCCTCTGAGTCCAGTGCCCTTCCCCTTCGGCCCGACAGGAACCCACTCCTCCGGACTGAGGAGGAGGGCAGCAGAAAGCAGAGAGCAAGGGAAAGGCAAGGGAGGTGAAGGGCACAACCTACTGCCAAGAGTCCGTTGAAGAGAGACCTGCCCCCCCTCGAGATGTGGCATTCACAGCAATGCCCGATATGTTGGGGACAGCTGCTGAGGTCTCTAGGCCACAGTCTTCACCAGCCTCTGCCCCGTCTCGTCCCGCAGGGGAGGTGGGCTCATGGGGTCCCAAACCTCAAGCCTGTACTGCATGGAGGAAAATCACAGGGCTGTGAGGAGTGGGGTTGTAGGCTCTGAGGGAGCTGAGGTGCCCGCATCTGCCTTGCACCTGCTGGCCTCCCTTGGCCCCCTCCTCCGCGAGCCTGGCCCTGTGCAAAGCAGGAACATCCAAGCCCTGACCTCGGCATCTGCCAACCACGATCTGAAGTCCCTGCAGGAGACTCTGGGAGAACTGAGGGAAGAGCAGGGCATCAGGCGGGAAGGAATCAGGTCCCTGGCAGCCAGGGCTGCAGAAAGTGGAGACAGAACCAGGAATTAGGGAGAGAAGGGCTCAGTCTCCCCACTTGAGATAACTCAAGTCAGAGACTCGCTGAAGACTTGCCCGGGCAGAGCGGTCCCAGAGGGAGACCACTGCCCTAGACAGGCCTGGCGGCAGCCCAGCTCCCCAGGAGCAGGCAAGGGCATGAAGAAGCCTGGGCTCCGGCTGAGTGAAGCCAGAGGGAGTCACACCCCCTCTCCCGGCCTCGGTTGGCCCACCTGTGTGATGAGCCCTCACCCAGCAAACTGTGCCTCCTCCTGGCTCCTGGTCGGAGACTCCTTCTGAGGCCAGGTGCACAAGCAGGTGTCTGTGGCCCCGCGGGGGAGCAGGAGACTCCCTGTCTGAGGTGGCAAGGACGCAGTGCAGGCTGCACGTGGGGCAGGGCAAGCCTACCTTGATCTTGTGCAGGGTCCGATCCATCTCCATAGCCTGCACCCACACAGACACGCCGGCCTTGCTGTAGGTCAGATTCCAGCCCTCCTCGGCCTCACACTCTGACCGGAAGCTGCGGAAGTCCTGGTCGTCGGGCACCTGGACGCTGTCGCGGCCCAGGACTGGCCGAGGCCCCTGGGGCTCTGTTGAGGCAGCGGACTTCTCCATGGGGAGGCCCAGGGCCCTGGTCCTAGTCTGGCTCTCCTGGGTCCTCCGCGGAGGCTCCGACAACGTCGACGCGGCTGCAGATGCTGACGCCACCTTCCTGGGACCTGCAGGACCGGTTTGAGGACGGGAGTCAGTGCGCTGGGGGCGCGGGTGGGGCTGTCCGGGGTCCTGGGCCGATGGGGAGTTCCAGACCGGCAGGGACTGGCCCCCTAGTGAGCGCAGACCAGCACCGGGCAGTCACGGGGCCACCCTCAGGAGCGACCCCAGACCTCCCTGGGGTCGGAGCAGCGGCTGCGTATCGGGTGCTGGGGGTTCCGCGAGACCTCTTCAGGGACCCAGGGGAGGCCGGGACCCGAGGAGCCGGACGGTCCGGCGGGGACTCAGCGCAGCGCCGGCCGGACCGGCTCAACTAACTCGGCAGCGGCGCCGGCGCGGGCTGCGCGCGGGGCGAGTGGTGGGGGGCGGGGTGGGGCGCCCGCCCAGCCGGACGCTCACCTGTGCCCGCT
>LNAC01000086.1:1298245-1316913 GCA_002007465.1 Ailurus styani
CCCTTCTTCCCCCGCCCCCTCCTCAGGGGTAACCCGGCCTGCCAGTTTGGGTGGAGAAATTCCCAGGTTGCCTATGGCAATGAGGCAGTGTCCTGGGGGCACTGTTCTAGAAGATTGAGCAGTGACCTGTGTGATGTCACCAGGAAGCAGCAGAGTGGAGAGGTGGTTCCAGAGGACCCTCTGGAAGGGCCTGGGATAGAGCGCTCTGAGGCCGCCAGGGCTGGCTTGGCCTTGAGAGGGACGTGTCCTTTCCAGTCTGACGGCAGGTGGCCACAGGCTCTGCAACCCAGTCCCACGTGGAGCCGGATCTAAGTGTTTGCCCAGGGTGGGTCCCTACCCCTGCTGGGCCTCGCTGAGCAAACAGCCCAAACCCTGCTCTGCGGAAGCAGCTAGAGCCTCAGGGAGTCCCAGAGAGCCCTACCTGCAGTCGCCACATCCTGGCTTCTCTTGGTGACGCTGTCATAGCCACATGTCCTCACACTGGTGTCCTGTCACAGTCCAGCGCAGCCACACGCCCCCTCAGTCTCCTGCCTGGCCAGCCCCAGCCGGGTACACGGGCTTGGGCACCCCAGGTCACCTGGAGCACCCAAGCAGAGTTGTCAGATAAAACATAGGACACCTAGTGAAATCTGATTTCCAGATTGACAAAGAACCCGATTTCGTATAAGTATGCTCCCGGCATTGCTACATCCGGCAACCTGTCACCTGAGGCCCCGCCACACCCACAGCACAAAGCCCTGGAGCTCCGCCCCCTGGAGCGTCAGTCCTCCCCAGACCTCAATCCCCAGACAGCACCCCAGTCACAGTTGTTACGTGTGCACACTTGTGTGCGCGCTCTCTCTCTCTCTCTCTCTCTCTCACACACACATACACACACACACCCACACACACCCACCCGAGCCTCTCTGTGAGGAAGCGCTGGGCCAGAGTAAGAACCTTCATACTTATGTTGTCTGACTTTTACAACAACTTGAGGTGGAAGGTCAGGCAGGGACCATTAGCCCCATTTGACAGATGAGGAAAATAAGGGCCAGCAAGAAAGAGAACCCATCCTTGGTGTCCCTGCAGTGGTCCCCTGGGTATGGGGCAGGGTAGATGTGGGGGAAGTTACGGGGGCCAGGCTGTGTCCTTGGGCAGCTCCCAGTTCCCCAAGCAGGCCTCACAGGAAGAGCGATAGCCCCTCCCACCACCCAAAGGGTGATCTGAAGTGCTCCGCAGAGGCCCCCATCCCAGGAGGTGGAAACTCGCCTGAGTCAGGGTGCTGCGGGCCCAGCTTCAAGATTAAAAAATAAGAAACCAAAAGAAGGAAGTTGTGTGGGCTGCCAGAACAGGGGTACTGGTCCCCGTGTTGGATTTCTCATCCGGGTAGAAGAGCCAGACAACTTTGTCCTTCCCAAAGACATGCGAGGATGCCTCCACCCACACTGCTAGCGGCCTGAGCCCTGAGCCTTGGGTGGGGCCTGGGGTGGGGCAGATGGGTCAGGAGCTTCCGGCAGGAAATTCCAGGGCATTTGGAAGGCTGCATCGACCCAGCAATCGAACTGGGTTCCTGGAGGTGGCAGCGCCCGATTGACTTCATCAGCAGGGGGACCCTAGGGGGTATGGCCATCTGGGTCTAGGGCCCTCCCAAGGAGGGAGTCCTCAGGGTTTTGCTTCAGACTACCTATCCTGAGCACCTTTCTGGGCCTGTCATCCTGTCAAGCAGTGGTGCTCAAGACCCCCTCCACCAGGCTGAGGCGGCCCCGGGGTTCTGTACATTGTGAGGTCGCCAGTGGTGTGGGGATCTTGCTAGGCTCCTCCCTCCCCCAAGCCTGGGGGCAGCCAGACCCTGCAGGCCCAGAGGGCAGCTCCCAGAGGTCCAGGGCACAGGGACTAGAGGGTGTGGAGGGAGGATGGGAGCGGAGGCCGGGCAGATGCCGTGACATGCACCTGCTCAGCACTCTGGCCTGATGGCTAAGCGCTTGAGCCAGGGAGCCGGGCTGTCTGGCTTAGAACCTTTTACTGTGTGATGGAGAACAAGTTACTGAACCCCTGTGTCTCAGTTCTCCCGGTGCCTGGCAAGCAATGAGTGTTCGATAAAGGCCATGGCTCCTGAACCCCCTTCCCCTGAGGTCTAAGATCTGTCCCCCAAGGACGGCCTCTCTCCTGCATCTTTGTTCCCTGACCTGGAGGCAGGACCTCTCTCTTCTGACCTGGAGGAAAAGAAGTGGCCTGGGTTCATCTGGAGCCCGGAGGCTGAGACTCAATCAGAGGTGAGCCCTATGACATTCTGTCCCCCTTCCTCCTTCCCCTCCCCAAACAGCTGCCAAAGTCTGGATGGGGCCCCTTCAGGAGGCCTTCACTCAAGGACATTAGCTCCTTGCCCCCACAGATGCCCCCCCCAAGTGTCCGACAACCACAAGCATGGGGAGCCTGGCCGTGACCAGCCAGTGGGCAGGACAGAACTGAGATGTCTACTCGCCAGGGGCTGGTTCCCAGAACCACAGGAAGGGCTGGTGTGGGACTAGGGACTCTGTCTGAAGATGGGGCTCAAGACTTTGCCCTGGCTCAGGGTTTGTTCTGGGCTCAAAATCCATACGTGGAACAGGTCTGGGACAGGCTCAGCTTTCATGGGGCATGTGTCAGAGGACTCGGGGCTGGTGTGTCAGGAATATGTAGATTATGATCTGCTGAACGAGGAGGCATGAGCCACCCACATGGCGTTGGCTGGTAGTTCCCTCGGGGATCTGAGCTCCCGCTCTGGGAAAGTGAAAACCCTAGGTCCTTTTGACTGAAGACGCAGTTTCAATATGCTTGCACAAAGGAAGTCAAGTCATGAGATGAATTACTTTCAGATCCCAGAACGGCTCAACGAGCCCAGGAAAGGGTCATCCTCTGTCCAGATCTTCAGCAAGCAGGAGACAGAGAGCAGGGCAGCAAGCCCCTATTACTTACAAGGTGGTCAGGGTGGAGGTCACTAGATTTTCACAAGCTTAGCTCCGAGTGCTCATTTGAAGTGACCAGGAAAAGCCAAACAGGAATTTATGGTGGGAATCCAAAGCTCAGAGCCTCATCTAAAAGTTCAGACACTGGGTGTGAGAGGGGTTGTAAATGCCTATAAAATGCCTAAGTAGCAACTCAAAATGTCTCTTTTCTCATTACAGGTGAGGCTGCACAGGCAGCTTCCGCCAGCCCCCGCCCCCTGCCCGGAGGCCCTGGCGCCCTGGGTCGGCGGGCATCTCCACGGTGCTCCCCTGGGGGAGGCTGCCTCCTTCAGCACCTTCTAAATTTAGGGCTGGGCTCTGTGACTCATGCCTGAATCTGCTTTGCTCCCCTCCTCCAGGAGTGTGCTCCCACGGTATTTTTATCCTCTGCTGCCTCAGACCAATTAATAAGGCCCTGGAATCCTGCAGCAGCCACCATATCAAGAAGAGCTTCCCCAGGGCACCTGCCCAGGTCAGCTCTGGGCTGGTCTCTGACCAGGTCCTCTACTCCGCCTCCCCTTACCTCTCCACGGACCCGGCTCACCCTGCCACTCCCCACCCAGGGCACCCCTCAGATGGCAGCACTGGGGCTGGTCCAAGCAGGGCTGAGGAGGCACTGGGAGGGAGAGATGGGGCCACACCCTGCCCCCCTCCAAACTGGTTGCCAGGCAGAGAGCTCCTAATGTCAGGAGAGCTGAGTTTTGGTCCAGACTTACTCCCACTTTACTGTGGGGCTGTTGGTGAGTTCTTGGTCTCTCTGGGTTTTTCCTTCCTCCTCTATAAATAGGGGGTTTAAAGGAGACCTCTGTTATGGAGGGTTGGACCAGAGTTGAAATTACCACTGGGCCAGAACTCTACCATCTCACAGGGTGCGCTGAGGGTAGGGTACCAGATGCCAGGCTTACCCAGGCCCCTCCCTGCCCTCCAGTTCTTGCTTTGATTGTGGGGGGGGAGGGGGCAGGTCAAGCCCCTGCTGTTAGCATTTTTGGACTTCTGTCTTGCAGGGAGGGAAGATCGTGCATGACCCCAAACCCTGATGGGCTTAAAGACCCCAGTCAGTTCTGGTCTGACTGTCCTGGGCTGTAACATGGGGCTTTGAGCAAGCATAACCTTCATTCTGGACCTCAGCTTGTAGGGAAGGCAATTGTGTTGCACGTGGAGGTGTAAACACTCTTTGAGGCACTTGTTTCCCGTCAGGTCCCCAGTGCCAGAGCCGGAAATGGGGATGTGGGTCCCCATCACCCCCCACCGCCTCCTGACTTTCAGAAACACAGGCTCGAAGAGCAGAGACAGGAAGTATCTGGTAGCTCAGCAGACCTGGGGCTGCAGCATCTCTTCTCCTGCCTGGATCTAGTAGAACCGGCCTTCAACCTGTGCTCATGAGTAACAACAGTGGCTGTTTACTGAGTGTGCACCCCATGCCTTGTGCTGTTCTAGGTGCTTAACAGCTCATAACTCAATTAATTCATAGTTACACCCTGGATAGGTCTTAGTACTGCCACTTTACAGACAACTTGAGGTCAGAGAGGTCGTGACTCACCCCAGGGTAACAGCATTAAGTCACCAGGAGGTCTGATTAAAAGCCAGGTCTGACGGCAATCCTGGCTTCTATTTGCTACCCCAAGGTAGCTGTTCTCAGAGTATACATTAGACACTCAATAAATGTTTGATGAAGATGTTTGATCACTGCCATGTAATGGAAAGATCCCTATCCTAATTTGGTTCTACCCCAACTCCTTGTGTGTCCTTAACAGAGTCCTTTCCTCTGTAGTCTGTTTTCCCTGCTGAAAACAGGTAAGTGTTAAAGGCCCAGGGAACTAGATACTTGGAAGTGAGAAGAATCTTGGATTTCTAGTTCTACAAACATTTGCTTTGCATGACTTACCTGAGAAGGCTCCATCTGCAACTAGAACTCAGGGTCCCCCAGGCTCCCCCCCCCCATCCCTAGGACCTCTAAGGGCAAGCACTCCAGAGAGAACCAGCTGGGTACTGCCCAGCTCCACCACTACAAGGGTCAGAGAAAAGTTCACCTTTCTGGAGGGCGGCTGCCTGATCTTGGGGGGTGGGGTGCTGTGCCTGTGGTACGACCCGGCTGCCCCACCTGGCCAGGAGGGTGGCTCCTACAACCTCAGCTCAATGAGCATCCCTTCCTCTCCTCATCATCAGGCCAGTCTAGACTACCTACCAGCTGCCATGGCCCCAGCTGGTCACCTGATTGCCCATTTCCTCCCAGGCTCTGAAATAAAGCCCCACGTCCCCCCACTCCTTCCCATTCAGGGTCTACCCCCATACCACTACCCCTCATCTGTCACACCTGGGTTCCTTCCCTTGCCTGGACCACGGTCCTGAGAAGCAGAATCTGTATGGCTCCAGCAACACTGTTCTTTCTCCAGCATTCTCCAGATCCTCCTTAGCTTCCTGCCTCAGGTAGCCATCTCAAGAGAGCAGGGCCCTCCTTCATTAGGGCCAAGTGGGGTAGGAGGAGGATTGGGAATAGGGACTTCCCGCAGGCCCTCAGAGTAGAGTCCATCTCTGAGCCTGTATCCAACAAAGACACTGATCTTTGGGGTGCAGGGAAGGGCTACCGGCTCAAAGGCGGTAGAGCTGGGCTTTAGCCCTCTCTCAGAGACTGCTGATACATGCGTCGAGCTCGGACTCTGCTAGGACTCTGTGTCTTTCTCTGACCCGTTGTCCCATTTGTAAAAAGACTGCTGTGAAATAATAAGAATATATGATGGAAAACTAAATGTCATTACGCAAAAAACAAAAAACAAACAAAAAAACCCCAAACCGAAAACAAAACAAAAACCACCAAAAAACAAAAACCCCAAACCCCAAACCTAACACCCTGGTATGAGGATCAAAATAAGAGAGACGATGAAGGGGTCTGTGTTTTACAAACCATGAGAAAAAGGACAGCAGAAAGAACACAAGATCTTCACGCTACTATTTTACTGTTATCTTCGCTAAAGCGCCCCCAAGTGTTGATCCCGAGGGGCTCCGTTAGCGCAGGCGCTCTTCGGTGTTTACAGAGGCCGTGAAGTCCCGCATTTGCGCCTGCGCTTGCCGCCAGGGGCCGCCCAATGGCTCTCAGACTGCTCCCTGACGGACGCTGCCTCCAGGTCCCTTAGTGGTTGTGGCCCTTCAGTCACCACGGCTCCAGGGCGCCCCCATCGGCTCCACTTCGGTTGAAGCAACGTCACAGCCGCAGAGCGGCGGCGATCTGAGGAATGGCAGGAAGAGGCCCCGCACGATTGATACCCTCTTTCTTCTCTGGGGACTCCAGCATCTCAGCCTCCGCTCCATTAAACCTTGGGTGTCCATCCGGTTACTCATCACGGCAGCCCTGACTGGACCGCAGTGACCCACGCACTGCCTTATGGGAGCCTTAGTTCAAGCCTAGCACCTTTTCGGAGTTGGAACGCTTTAAAAACTACATTTCCCAGAAGCCGAAGAAACAGAGGCGCTGGAGCCCGCTGGGGCATGTTGGGAGATAGAGTTTGGCGACCCTAGTCCCTAGTGAGTTTGTCGGGCGAGGGAAAATGCGGTGAAGCAGGGGAACCCAGTGCTCTGAGTTGGGGCTTGTGGCTCGAGGCACGCACGAGTTACACAGTAGTTATTATAGGAAAATAGTGCTGTTAGGGCTGAGTTTTAGAAAGAACACCACTCACTAATGTCTGCAACTCACCCCCATCACTCCTTGGAGACTGCACTCACAGGGATCACCCTCGCTAGGACTCCCACTTCTCTTACCGCTGTTCACTGAACCTTTCGTGCTGATGGAAATGTTCTGTGTCTGCACTGTCCAATATGGTAGCCACTAGTTTGTGGCTACAAACACTTCACATACGGCTAAGTGCCATAGAGGAATAAAATTTTTATTTAATTATAAAAATAATTTAAGTTTAATATAATCACTTCTTTTTTAAAAAAGATTTTATTTTTAGGGGAGCCTGGGTGGCTAAGCGGGTTGAGCCTCAGACTCTTGATTTTGGCTCAGGTCATGATCTCAGCATCGTGAGATGGAGCCGGACCTCCACCGTCTCAGCCGGAGTCTGCTTGGGATTCTCTTCCTCTTCCTCTGCTCCTCCCCCAACCCTTTAAAATAAATAAATAAATAAATCTTTAAAATATTTTATTTTTAAGTAATTTCTACACTGAAGGTAAGGCTCAACTCACAACCCAGAGATCAAGAGTCACATGCTCTACCAACTGAGCCAGCTAGGCACCCCTACTTTCTTTTCTTTTTTTAAAGTAATCTCTATATCTAAGGTGGAGCTCAAATTCACGACCAGGTCAAGAGTCCCATGCACCACAGACTGAGCCAGCCAGGCATCCCTGTAGTTATTACTTTATTATTTTTTTAGTTTTGTTTTTTAAAAGATTTTATTTGACAGAGAGAGAGTATGTGCATGCTCGCACAAGCAGGGGAAGAGGCAGGCAGAGGGAGAGGGAGAAGCAGGCTCCCCACGGAACAGGGAGCCTGATGTGGCTGGATCCCAGGACCCTGCAATCATGACCTGACCTGAAAGCAGACACTTAACTGACTGAGCCACCCAGGCGCCCCTGTAATCATCACTTTAAATTAAAATTTAAATTACCTAGTTGCTACTATATTGGAGAGTAGCACAATAATCTAGACCTCCTTAGTAGCATTCAACACCAGTAATCACCCTCATGCTTTGTGAGACTTACACTTTAGTTTTCTTCCTGCCTACTCACTATTCTGTCTTTACAGATTCCTCTTCCATTGTTTGTCTCTTGAAAACCTAAACATTGGTTCAGACTGTAAAAATCTGCCCTGCTATTTATCAGGCTGGAATAACAGACACAGATAAGCTAGTTGCAAAATTAACAGGATATACTATTTTTCCTAAGGACATACAGCAGCTATAAAATGTCATAACAACCCCCCCCTTTTCTTACTCACTGAGCAACTTCGTTTTCTAAAATCATAGACTATCGGAAACTTTGCTGTTTAAAATTACATAAGTAAGAAAGAAACCTTTGCCTGGAGTATCTAACTCGCTAAATGGACAGGATTTACAGCCCAGATACAGAGATTCAGATAAGGGATTTCTGAACATAATATATCACATCTTTTTAAACTTTATTGTTTCTAAGGAAACAGACCCGTGGCTCCACCTAGCAGTGGATGTTGGCTCCTTTGCACAAAGCTCTCTTTTGCTTTGAACCATCAAAATATTGCTTCATTTAAATTTCACCTAATGCTTCCTCTCTCTCAAATCCTATGATGATTCTTTTGTGTTTGGTGGGACACGCCATGGTTCCTCTGGTGTATTGTCTTGACTTCACTGGACTATGGATTTGTCCCTGGTTGTGGTCTTTGGCTGATTGGGCTAGGACACCCTGCAATACAGTCTTCCAGGTTCTGTAACAAGCCCTCTCTTCACTCTGCATACTCTGGATGATCTCATTCACTTCCATCCATAGCTGATGACCCCTCCACCCCCACCCCACCCCTAATCTCCAACTCAGGACTTTTTCCTGCTTCTGGGACATCTGCTTCTGGTTGTTGTTGTTGGTTGGTTGGTTGGTTGGTTGGTTGGTTTTCTTGTTTTGTTTGTTTTTTTTTTAAACCACACCTCACTGCTGTGTTCAAGTAAGAACTAGGTTCTGAATACTTCTGACCATGAGATGGGTGGGGACACTCCTCACGTGGGTCAGATACCCCTTTACCCACTATCCTCAAAACTGCATCGCACTGAATCAGCTGCATTTCACATAGGTCGGCATCCTAAAACCTTAGAAGTTGGGAGGAATGGAGGGAGGGGCAGGTAGAAACTGGGCCTGAATTACTCTGTCTCTTGTCCCTCACCCTTCAATGAAGGTTGGGGCCTCACTGAGGAGGCTGCAGAGGAATCCCAATGTCTCCCCAGCTGTCTCCTCCTTCTCCTCTTCCCTATGGTCCCCTCCCGTGAAGCCTTTCCAGTTGGTGTCTCCACACCTTCCAGTCCCTAGTCCCTTCTAGTGCCTTGGGAATTTCACAGCCACCTGCCTTCGTGGAGCCTGATGGCTTTCTCCTCGGGCCAGCTCTGCTGAGGGGCAAGATGGGGCCTGTCTGCTGCTGGGAATGAAGGTGAGTACTGTGGAAGCTTCCGTAGGGCTGTGCCTGCTTTTTCCTTGAGCACATCCGAAATCAAACATACTTAACATCTTGAGCATTGCACTTCCTTGTGAAGGACCCTCTGGCCACTTCCTCCCGCTCCACTTCTGCCATATCTCATCTACCAAAGAAGTCTGTATTCCACTCATTCACATAACTTTCACCTGACTTCGTAGAACATACAAAGGGGTCACCTTCTCCTTTCCTGCCCATTTCAAAGCATTGTGCAGACTAGCTCACACTGAATGATGCCCAAATCACAACCCTGGAAGTATGATCACTTTTGAACCTGGTCTCTTAACCTTTGAAGGGACACCAACTTTCCCCAAAGGATCACTGCACAATCCTACCAAGGTATTTTGAAGTAGCGCTCCAATACTTCACTTCAGGGGCGCCTGGGTGGCTCAGTTCGTAAAGCATCTGCCTTTGGCTCAGGTCATGATCCCAAGGTCCTGGGATGGAGCCCCACATCGGACTCCCTGCTGAGCAGGGAGCCCACACCCCCCCTACTTGTGTTGTCTCTCTGTCTCGAATAAATAAAACTTTTTAAAAAAATAAATACTTAACTTTAAGCAATCCCTTGGCTGTACTTTTAAGGTTTTTAAGGATACATGTATAGTCACCAACTTAAAAAACAAATAAACAAAAATCCAAACAGCATACTTGAAAAATGTAATACTCAAACTCTTAGTGCTTCTTTATGGTTTCTAATAGGATTTATTATTATTATTACTATTATTGGGTTTTTTTGGAAAGGGTTGGGAGGGTCTTTAATTTTTGCTTTGAAATAAATGATTTTTAAAAAGATTTTATTTATTTATTATTTGACAGAGTGAGAGAGATGAGACAGATCACAAGTAGGCAGAGGCAGGCAGAGAGAGAAGGAAGCAGGCTCCCTGCTGAGCAGGGAGCCCGATGTGGGGCTCAATCCCAGGACCCTGGGATCATGACCTGAGTCGAAGGCAGACGTCTAACCACTGAGCCACCCAGGCACCCTGCCTCAAGATGATTATTACAAAATTCTTGCATTTATCCAATCAAAATTCATGCACAGTACATCCAGATGTCACTAAGATTGCAAAGCCATATCTAGAAAAAATAAAAAAGGACATGATGATCATATCCTAGTTGGCTTTCTATGTACCAAGAATAAAGCCAACTCACTCCCACAGGTGTCATTTGTAAAAACTGCCTGCAAACAGCAGTCTGAACTTTTTCTCTCCTCATTTAGAAACAAAACATAAACATTAGAAACAACAACAACAGCAAAACCCGTTGGATTGTAAGAAGCATTATGAAGTCTTTCAGACATGTATTTCCAATGTTAGGAAATGCCTATCTAGCTCCTTCTTTGGATTGCATTGAACTCCATTTTGTGGCTGTACCATGACATATGTAACTGTTCAGTCTGTCATACACTGGAGGCCAGCTTCTGGGTCCAAGGGTGTGTGTGTGTGTATGGCCCAGGTGCTCTCCCAAGAGGTGGGACCTATCTACACTCCCACCAGAGGAATGATGGCTTCATTTTCCCACACCTTCACCAACTCTGAGGGTTCTTTTTTTTTTTTAAGGATTTATTCATTTATTTGAGAGAGAGAGATTGATTCAGGGGAGGAGCAGAGGGAGAGAATTTTCAAACAGACTCCCTGCTGAGCACAGGCTTGATTTCATGAACCTGAGATCATGACCTGAGCCAAAACCAAGACTGTGTGATACTTCACCGACCGAGCCACTAGGTGTCCCAAGTTTTAGTTCTTTATATATTCTGGATACTAAACCCTTATCAGATATATATTTGTAAATATTCTGTAGGATGTCTTCTCATTTTCTTGATAGTCTCCTTTGATGGACAAAAGTTCTTAATTATGATGAAGGCCAATCTATGTTTTCCTTTGTTGCCCGTGCCCTTTGGCATCATATCCATGAAATCATAGTCATGAAGATTATTTCTCCCAATGCTTCTTCAAAGCGTTGTGTAGTTTTAGCTACTAAGTTTAGGTCTTTGATCCACTTTGAATTAATTTTTGTACATGGTGTGAGGTAGGGGTCCAACTTTATTCTTTTGCATATGGAAATCCAGTTGTTCCAACACCATTTGTTCAAGAAACAATTCTTTCCCCATTGAATGAACTTGGCATCCTTGTCAAAAATCAATTGGCCAGGGCACCTGGGTGGTTCAGATGGTTAAGTGTTTACCTTCAGTTCAGGTCATGATCTCCGGGTCCTGGGATCGAGCCCCATATCAGGCTCCCAGCTCAGCGGGGAATCTGCTTCTTCCTCTCCTTTTGCCTCTCCCCCTGCTTGTGCTTTCTCTGTCTCTATCACATGAACAAATAACATCTTTAAAAAGAATCAATTGGCCATGGGGTGCCTGGGTGGCTCAGTCATTTAACTGTCTGCTTTCGGCTCAGGTCATGACCTAGGGTCCTGGGATTGAGCCCCATGTTGGACTCCCTGCTTAGCCTGGAGCCTGCTTCTCCCTCTCCCTCTGCCCCTTTCTCCTGCTCATGCTTTCTCTCAAATAAATAGAAAAATCTTTTAAAAAATCAATTGGCCATAGATATATGGGTTTATTTATGGATCTCAAATCTATTCTAATGGTCAGTATGTCTATCTTTTGCCAGTACCACACTGTTTTAAGTATTGTAGCTTTGTAGTACATTTTGAAGTGTGAAGTCCTCCAACTTTGTCCTTTTTCAAGATTGCTTTGACTATGCAGGACATCTTGCGATTCTATACGAATTTGAGGACTGGCATTTCCACTTCTTCAAGAAAGTCTCTTTGAATTTTGATAGGGCGTGGTGTCTTTCTTTTTTTTTTTTTAAAGATTTTATTTATTTGTCAGAGAGAGAGAGAAATAGAGAGCAAGCACAAGCAGGGGGAGTGGCAGGCAGAGTGAGAAGCAGGCTCCCCAAGCAAGGAGCCCAACGTGGGACTTGACCTCAGGCCCCCGGGATCACAACCTGAGGCAAAGGCAGACACTTAACCAACTGAGCCACCCAGGGGTCCCAGGGAATGGTGTCTTTTATTCAAAAATTTTACACTTTGTTATGTTTAAATTATCTACCTTTTTTGTGATAATTTTTAGGTTTCGCATGTTGTTTAGGAAAGTCTTCCCTATCTCTCTCACATAAAAATAAATCTTTAAATCTAGGTAATTTACCCCTAGATAAATTACCCTAATTGTTTCTAATATATTTATCATTTGTATGTGTGTATAAGTCATAATGTAATATCTATTTGGAATTTACTTTCTTTGCATATGGTGTGAAGTAAGGAATCTCACTGTATATTCTTCTCTAACTGGATAAATAGTCATCCTTCCATAAATTATTAAATAGATCCCTCTTTCCACTTATTTGAAATTCCACCTTCATCATATATTAAATCCCTACAGGGGATGATCTATTTCTGGTCTCTATTCTGTTATTAATCTTGCCTATTTCTGAACCAACAGCACACCATTTTCATTTTAATAGTCTTTCCCTATTCTTAAAATATTTTTTTCTCAGGTATTCTTTCTTGAGATGAGTGTCAAAGACAACTTGTCAAGTTCTATAAAAAAGATATGCTATTGGGATTTCAGTTGGAAAATAATAAATGGATTATTTGTGTGAATTATATTTTTATTTTTAGTCTCCCCAACCAAAACATTTTGCATATTTTCTTTCATTCAGTTAGTCTTTTATATCCTTCAGTTAATTTAATTGATCACATCAAGATACATTAAGTATATAATTGATAAAAACACTCAAATAAAATTTTGTTGTTCATTTGCAGCTTGTAAATTTTTTTAAAGATTTATTTTTATTTGAGAGAGAGAGAGAGAGAGAGAGAGAGAGCAGGGGCAGAAGGAGAGGGAGAGGGGAAGCAGACTCCCCTTTGAGTGTGGAGCACAACATCGGGCTCGATCCCATTATCCTGAGATTAGAACCCTGAGATCACGACCCTGAGATCATGACCAAGCCAAAACCATGAGTTGGACACTTAACTGAGTGAGCCACCCAAGTGCCCCTGCAACTTGTAAATTTTTTCTTGGGTCTATTCCTACGTATATTATTAGTTTTTGCTATTGTTGTGAATGACTTCATTCTTACCACATTTCTAAATGGACATTACTGGGGTATATAGTGACTAAATATAGTCTAAATATTACTTATAGAAACTTTCCTACAGGTCTATTAACATAGTTAAGAGAGAGATCTAGGTACAAGGCTGTACACTGTAACATAACAAGGGCAAATAATGGGAAATAGCCTAAATGTTTATCAATACGGGACTAAATTGTAGTACATTCATATAATGAGATGCTTTGCAGTCTTAAAAGGAAAGAAGTAGATCTAAATATTCTGATACGGAAAGTTCTCTAGGGGCAGCTGGGTGGCTCAGTCAAAGTGTCTGACTCTTGATTTCAGCTCAGGTCATGATCTCAGGATCGTAAGATGGAGCCCTGTGTTGGGTTCCACGCTGGGTGTGGAGCCTGCTTAAGATTCTCTTTATCCCTCTACCCCTCCCCCCAACTCTCTCTAAAAAAAAAATAATAAAGTTCTCGAAGACATATTGAAATTGTTACATAAAGAAGTAACATGTGGAACTGGGTTTTGTATTTTTTGTACGTTTGTATACGCATAAATATTTCTGAAAGGATGCATACCAGTTAATGGTGATACTTCTAGAGAAGGAGACTGGGAAATTGGTGTGTGGCAACAATGATGGTGTATTCACACATACTTTTCTCTTCCAGGGGACATGGGGAGACTACATTTCCCAACCTTTCTAGCAGATGTGATCTCATCAATAAGAGTGTAGGCAGAAGAATGTGATACTTCAGGTCCAAGGTAATTAAGTGTCAGTGTGAAAGCTTTCCACTCCGCACCCCCACCTAAGCGGTTGGGATCAAAGAGCTTTGAGATGATGGAGATGCTGGGTAGAAGCAGCTTGGATCTGAGTCACTGCTGGAGGAGAGGAGCATACAGATATGCTCTATCCACACTGGGATGTGAGTGAGAAATAAAACTTGGTGTGTTAAGCCACTAAGATTTGAAGTTTTATTTGGTACCACATATAATGAATTAAAGATAGCCGGAGATTTTTTTGACACTTCTTTCATTGAAAGCTGGGATCTGTGTCCCCTGTCTCTTGAGTCTGGGCTGGACGGTGATTGCTTTGGACAACAGAATGCAGAGCAAGTGATGCTGGGCCAGTTTCTGGGCTCAAGCAAGACACGACTAGCAGCTCACTGCCTGCTGCAATGCTTGTGTGGGGACACTTCCCTTCAGAATCTAGCCACCATGCTCCGAGAAACCAAATGGAGGGCCACCTGTGGGCAATCTGGTTTTCAGCTCTAGTCAGCCTTCCAGCCAACAGCCAGCCTCTCCTGCTAGCCAAACAAGCAAGTCATAATTAGCAACTAGCCCCGCCGAGTCTTGGCGAGGTGATTCTCACCTCAAGGCTCATGCAGTTACAGGCACATTCCATACTGGGTTGTGCCTGTAACTGCATGAGCCTTGAGGTGAGAATCACCTGGCTGAGCCCAGCCAACATGCAGGACCATGAGAGCTATTAAGAAATAGGTGTACTGGGTGGCTCAGTGGGTTAAAGCCTCTGCCTTCGGCTCAGGTCATGATCTCAGGGTCCTGGGATCGAGGCTTGCATCGGGCTCCATGCTCAGCAGGGAGTCTGCTTTCTCCCCTTTCTCTGCCTGCTTTCTGCCTACTTGAGCTCTCTCTCCCTCTGTGAAATAAATAAAATCTTTAAAAAAAATAAATAAATAAATAAAAAAGAAATAGGTGTATTAAATCATAGAGAAACAAAAGACCACAGAACATCATGTCCTATCCTGACGGATATAATGGTGTGAGGCAAAAAGTTTCATTCTTGTACTATTTAAATTTTTGGCTATGTGCCTGTGATTTATTTTTCAACTAGATTTAGCTACCATTTTGGTTTTCTAAGTTTTTACTAATTTATTATTATTTTTGTAAGATTTTATTTATTTATTTGCCAGAGAGAGAGAGAGAACACAAGCAGGGCAGTGGCAGAGGGAGAAACAGGCACCCTGAAGAGCAAGGAGCCTGATGTGGAATTCAATCCCAGGACCCTGGGATCATGACCTGAGTGGAAGGCAGACGCTTAACCGACTGAGCCACCCAGATGTTCCTTACTATTATTTTTTTAAGTGGGCTCCATCTGCAGCATGGAGCCCAATGCGGGGCTTGAACTCACTACATTGAGATCAAGATCTAAGCTGAGATCAGGAGTCAGACGCTTAACTGACTGAGCCATCAGGCACCCGAGAGAGCTACAATTTTGAATTCACAACATCTAAGCATTGGGCCATGAACATTGGTTTGTATAGTTTTGATGCCACAGCAACAGCAATAACTATTTACTGATCACCTTCTCTATTGGTGCCAGGTCCTGTCCTAGGGCTGAGGACAGTGCCGGGATCAAAGCTGACTTGGTCCTGGCTCTCCTGAATCTTCCAGACAGGCTGGAAAGACAGATCAAAAACAACTGAACAAGCACAGGAAAATGATCCTGTCTGGGAGTGGTAAGTACTCTGAAAGAAAGAACAGTTAGATGATGTTGTAGACATTGATTAGAATAAAGCCTATTTCAGATTGGATGAACGGGGAAAACATGAAAAAAGGGGCTGTGTCAGCTCTTAAAAGATCTGAAGGAAGAGCCCCAGGAATAGAGACGATCCAAGGCAAAGGTGCGAACATGGGAATGAGTTAGGCAGTTACTCAGTGCGGTGAATAAGGCTTTGTTCACAGGGTAGAAAGTGATAAGGTCAGAGATGTGAGTGGGACCTTGTAGGCCATGACAAAGGATCTGAGATTTGCTTTGAATATGCTGGATGGAATATGCTGGAAAACCTTTTGGAGGGTTTTAAAGCAGAGTGACATGAGCTGATTTAGTTTTTTAAACAATCACTCTGGCTGCTGGGAGATGCCTAACCCACGTGTAAGTTTTAAACTACAGTTGACCCCTGAACAACATGAGGGTTAGGTGCACTAACCCCTGTACAGTAAAGAAGCCACATTTAATTTTCCGCTCTCCTAAAACTTAACTATTTATAGTCTACTGTTAACCAATAACACGAACAGTTGATTAACACATATCTCGTATATTTGTATGTATTATGTACTGTATTCTAATAATAGAGTAAGAAAAGAACATGTCATTAAGAAAATCATAAGGAAGGGAATATATTTGCGGTGACGCGGAGTCATGAGCGGATGGTCAGGAAAGAATTTTTGAGATGTTTTCAGTGCAGAAAAGTGCTCTTATTATAGCCAGGGACAGGAGCTGTGAGTAGAAAGATCTGCACTTGTGTTTGTGGGAAGTGACTGATTAAATACTTTTTAGTTAGTGGGGGTTAGAGCATAAGTATCTAAGGAACTTGGAAGCAAGGCTTTCCAGGGCCTTGACTGGCGAGCTGTTGCTGCTAAGGTAAGGTTAGTTACCCCCATCTAGTAAAACATTAGTCTTGAGACCCTTCAGATGTGTTATTAGTGGGCCATATGCTTGGAAGGTAATTGCTAACATATATCTTTGGGGGGTGTTTAGGGCTATCAGAGGGAAGTAACGCCAACAAGAGCAAAGCTACAGAGGCAAACATTAAAGAAAGTTCTTGAAGGCACCTGCAGGACTGTTATAATCTGTACATCTCAGGAATTCTGCCTCGAGACTCTGAAGTCCAAGGTCTGAGTAGCCAAGCCACCACAAAGCCTGGCCTTTCTTTTTCTCCCACCATACGGTACTATATTTGTTGAAAAAAATCCACAGAGAAGTGGATCTGCGCAGTTCAAACCATGTTGTTCAAGGGCCAACTACATATTTTAAAGTACATTAGGTCTCTAAATTATGATTTAGTCACTTTTTATATATATTGGTCATCAAATCATGTTTTTCTTACATAAAGATGAATGAACGAGCATGTTAAGTGTGAAAAATTGGAATGTGTTGTCATATACTGTGAATGTTATCTTAAGGTTTTAACTGTACTTTATAACATAATCTCATATTCTAAAGGTAGAAGATATTTTAGTCAAAATCAATCACTTCATTGTATTATTCAAAAATGACAAATGATTTCAAATATCTTAGGAGTATTTTGTGAGTCAAAAGAGGGTTAGGAACCCCTCACCCCAAAACTCCTCACTTAAGAGAAGTATCACCTCTGCACCTCAGGGCCAAGCAGAGCCCTGTTAACACATCCTTCAATGCACACAGACCCATGAGGGTATCTCCAGGCACTTGAGAGTCAGACAGTCCTAAAAGGAATTCTTCACTGTCACCAACTGGCTCTGGATCTCCATGGTACATGGAGTCTCCTGGGCATGCCTCCTGGAAACTGTTACTACCCACACTCACTCCTTCAACAGGCGAGGCTTGGAATGTGGCTCAGGTCAGAAAGGCCTTCCACTCAGCGAAGGGGCAGGAAAGTTTTCCTGGAGGAGGTGACCCCTGAGTAGGAGTCAGGAGGAATCTTTTGAGCAGAAGGTGTTCCAAATGAACTTGTGCAAAGGAAATGTGGGGGACTGAGCTCAGTTCATGGTGGTTTCAAAGCATAGCAGGGGTACATTATCCTGGGGTGTCACTGGCATTTACTGCCTTCCAAGTCCTGTGACCCATCCTACCATGCACATCTCAAAAGACCTGTCACCTCCAGAGCCTGTGTGGCTCCCCTAAATCACCGGATTTCTCTCCGTTTCAGGGGGATAGACAGGTGTGCGTTCACTCACCGGGAGCAGGGTGAGGCTGGGTCCGGTGAATCCCTCCTTTCATTCTTCACACCAGGCGTGTCTGCAGAGCTCTCGACAGGGGTTTTGCTGGAGACAGTTTTATCACAGTCCCTGCAACCCATGACTCACTATCAAGTGCGCCTGCAGGATATGTTGCTGCTCCTCCAGAGGCCGCCCCACGAGAGTGGACGGTCGAGCCCGGAGACAGGAATCCGGGCTGCTGGCCGGGTTAGCCACCCACTCCCGTGCAACCCCAGGCCGGCTGCTTCTCCCTTCTGGGCCAGGGACTTGCCCTGTGGAATCAGCTGCATCCCCTCACTCTCAGGCATCTCCATTTTCTGCGAAGAACCGAGCGCCTAAACCCTGCTCTGCATGGGGGCTCTTCTGCTTCCTGTCCTCGCACGAGTTTCTGTCCCCTGGGAGTTTTATATGATCAGACCTCTGCCCTCGCCCTTCCGGCTGCCTGGAATCTTCGATTCCCTCTTCCTCCCGGCCCACACCTACCTCTTGCCGCGCTCCTGCTCCCGCTCCAACGCCGTCACCTCCGCAAGCAGCGCCTCTTCCCTCCGGTGCCTTCCTCCTCGGCGCCTCACCTCGCCGTCACGCCGTGTGTGCCTCGTGTTTGTGTTGCCTCCCCTCGCCTCCGGGGCAGGGCCCGGGAGTGAGGGGCCGTCGGCGACGTCGGTCACTTCCGAACGCGGGCTCGGCGCCGAGGGTGAGGGCTTTCGGCGCGGCCCCGGGGGCGGCTCCCCAGCGTGTCTGCGCGGCCACGTCCCCCGACGAACGCTCCTAGTAGGGCCCGGGGAGTCCCCGCCGCGGCCGCCC
>LNAC01000086.1:1325401-1399042 GCA_002007465.1 Ailurus styani
GGAGGGCCCGGTCGGCGCCTCAGCTCCGCGTGCGGAGTCGCGTCGGGCCGGGCCGGGCTCTCCGGCTGCTTCTCTCCCGCAGGACCAAGCAGGCGCGGGTGTCCCTGGAGCTAAAGAAGGCTGCCCAGCGGACAGTGAGCATCAGCGAGTAAGAGTGGGGATGCGCCGGGCCCTGCCCCCGAGCCGCGGCCCCGCGTGCTCCAAGGGGACCTTTGCCCCGGCCTCTGCCTGCAGTTCTGCCCGCCCCCCACCGGTCCGCAGACTGAGCCCACAGGACACTTGCAGCCTGGTCGTGGGAGCCAGCACGCCTGCCCGCCACACGCGCGCCCGCACCGGCCCCTCCTCACCGTGTTGTGCACTGGAGGCAGGGAGGTGCCGGTCCCTTGACCGTCCTGAGTTTAACTCCCTCTCTCAGGAGCCCAAACACCATAGGCCATGGGATCAGAGAGGAGGAGAGCGAGACTCCGGCCCCAACAGCGGAACCCCTATCCCTGAAGAGTGAGGCTGGTGACAAGTGGAAGAGGCCCTTCAGGTGAGGACTATCCCAGGGCTCTGAGCTGGGCCCCGCTCCAGAGTCTTCCTCCAGGGCCTTGCATCTGGCTCTTGGGTTGAGAGGAGTTTGGGGACAGGCTATAGAACAGCTCAGACCTCCCAGGACAGGTCTGATCTCCAGTGCCTGGAGCTAGGGGTCATTGCCACGTTAGGGACCCCACGGCCTCTTTCTCTCCTTCTCAGGACCAGAGAGCTCTGGGGGTGGGGCGTCACGCTGGTGAAAGGGTGTCACCATCAGGGAGCTGTGGGCAAGGCCCAGGACTCAGCTGTCACAGGCCTGTGTGTGCGAGCAAAGGTGTGCAAGCGTGTGCACTCAGAGACAGGAGAGCACATGTGTGTACAAGCTCGGGGGAGCATATCTGAGTGCGTGTGAGCATGTATAGATGTGAGCGCTCCTGGGCTTCCGAAGCCCAGGGATTGGGGCTTCAGTCCTTGAGGGCCCCTCCCCACAGTCTCCCCCATTCCTCTCCATTTGTCTGCCCCTGAAGCTGCCCTCCTCCCAGCCTTGCTCCATTCACCAACCTGAAGGCTTCTCTTTCAGCCCTTCCTTGCAGGTCACTGGTGTCTGGGCCTGGGGGCAGTGAAAGAAGTTTGGGGAGGGCATGAGATGCTGGTCCCCAAAGTCCTTGGCAGCCCTGGTGGGCCAAGTCATCCCAGGACACATGCTCTTCTAGGTGTTTTTGGGGCCCCTCAGCAGGCCTAGGTGTTACTTCCCTCCACCCCCCAGCCTTGTGCTCGCCCAGCTTGAGGGCACTTCACCCTTGCCCCCATATGCCCCAGCTCAGCCTCCCCAGAACTTTTGTCGGGGGGCAGTTCTTACCATCATGGTGGAAATTCGGGAGACTTTATCACCAAATCCCTCCCTGCCTCCACCTTCCTGGGACTGCAGTGGGTCATCCCGCTCTCCTGCTCTTGGAGGAGCCGAGTTTGGTCCCGGGCTCGAAGGCCCCAAGCCTCGGGGTCCCCAGCAGGGTAGAAGGAGGAGCGGCTCCTGCCCACACGCTCCCTGGCCAGTCCCTTAGCACGTCTCTCTCAACTCTGCCCCAGATCTGCCTCTGCCACCTCCTTGACGCTCTCCCGCTGTGTGGATGTGGTGAAGGAGCTTCTGGAGTAAGTGTGCGCGTGCACCCGCATGTGTGTGAAGGGTGTGGGCCCCTCGGAGGCCCGTGGCAAGCTTCTGGAGTCCGGGCTTGGTCTGTGTGTGTCTCGATCCGTCCACCCCCGTGTCGCCCAGCTGTCTGTGCGAATCTCTGCTGCCTCTCCCAGGCCTCATTTCCAGGCCCTGCCTGGCTGCCTTCTGCGTGCTGTCGCTCAGCCGTGGTCCTCCCAGGGGACCAGGCTCTGCAGCCTGAGCCTGAGTGCAACTACCACTCAGTTGGGAAGTAGGCTGAGATGCGTCAGGACTTGCTCAGGCTCCCAGAGCCAAGTGGCAGTGAGGCTCAGACTGAAAGCCCCGCCCGGGGCTTGCCCCTCCTGTCTTCACACGGACCCCTGCGGTCAGAGGCTGGGGTGGGAGCAAGCCCGCTGCCCCTCTGGGCCATGTTCTGCCACCTGTCTCGTCTGCTTTCCGTTGTTGCTGCCTCGGGGGCGCGAGCCTCCCACGTCAGAAGGCCTGGCCAGATGCCTTCCTCACACCTGCCCCCCACCCAGTTTCAAGAAGAGGAGAGGCCACTCCGTTGGGGGAGCTCCTGAGCATCGATACCAGAGCATCCCTGTGTGTGTGGCTGCCCAGCCTCCTACCCAGGTGCAGGACGTGCTGGTAAGGGAGGGCCTGGGCCACATGCCTGAGGCACCGGCACGGCACGTGTAGGCCCCAGGGTGCTCCGCGGAGGCCAGGGAAGCAAGGTCGGCCTCCTCAGCTAGAGCACAAGCTTTCTTTCCCAGCCAGTGGCAGAAGCCTCTCGGTGTTTAGTAACCGGGGATGGGCTGGAGAGGGGGGTCAGGAGGCCAGGCAGGGACCATGGGGAGGCTGCGGGGCTGATGAGACCCAATGTGTGCAGGGGTGCGTGAGAGAGAGCCTATGAGTGTGTGCAGAGAGGTGCGTGTGGTGGGAACCAGAGGCACCAACCTCCCTTTTCCCCATAGGATGCCCACCTCTCCGAGGTCAATGCTGTTTGTTTTGGCCCCAGCAGCAGCCTCCTGGCCACCGGAGGGGCTGACCGCCTCATCCACCTCTGGAATGTTGTGGGAGGTGAGGGTTTCTCCTCTGTGGGCCAATCTAGTGCCTTCTCTCCAGAGCCCACCCTCAGCTTGCTCCTTGGTGGGCAAAGCTCTTAGATCTGTTTGTATTTCCTCATATGTTACATTTTTGTGGGCCAGATGACCCCTTAGCAAGAGTTCTGGGCTGAGCCTCCTAGCTTCTGGGATCCAGGTCAGCAGGATGGGGAGGGCCCAGCTCACATGGTCCCTGCTGGGGGAAGTGGGGGTTCCTTCTCATTAGATTCTGCAGGGAAAGGCCCTTGAGAAGCAGGTCTCTGGGATCCACCAGGTGACTTTCTCTTCTGGTATCACTTGAGCTCTCAGAACTCAGGAGACAAGTGTTAACTCTCCACCCTGTGCCTGTAGAGGCGCGTGTGTTGGGGAGTCACAGTCATTTCCTGGAGGCTTTCTAGAGAAAGGTCTGGCCCTGGCTTGCTGTGTGACCCAGGGACAGCCCCTTCTCCCTGGTCCTCTGTAGCCCTGTGAAGTGCTCAGCTGCCCCCCTGGGGCCCCCTGCTGGCAGTTTGGGAAGGTGCAGCCTACAGCCCAGAATTCTTTCCTCTAACTTGGGAGAGACTAATCTTTCCAGCTTCTCCTCTTCATGAGGTTAGTGATTTCACTTCACCTGTCCTCTTCCCGGTCCCTCCAGGTCGTCTGGTGGCTGACCAAACCCTTGAAGGAGCTGGTGGCAGCATCACCAGTGTGGACTTTGACCCTTCGGTGAGGGGACTTAGCCTCAGTGACACAGGATGCCTGTTGTGTGGGCTCCCCCTGCCCGGTCTCCGCACTGGGCAGGTGGGGGCTCTGGGACATGAGGGAACATCACGGGTGTCCTAGAGCCAGTCCCTCTTGCTGCTACCCAAGTCTTCCCTGGGTCTGGAGGCTGCTCTCCCCATCTGGATGATCTGGGAAGCTCTAAGGCAGCCCCTGCCCGAACTCTCTGGCCTGAGGGATGCTGGTTCTGTCCAGGCCCAGGTTCAGGGCCCGTCCCTTCCCTTCCGTCTCTCCAGGGCTCCCAGGTGTTAGCGGCTACTTACAATCAGGCCGCCCAGCTCTGGAAGGTGGGGGAGGTACAGTCCAAGGTAAGGCCTGACTGCGGAGGCAGCCCTGGGGATCAGGGGTCATGCCTTGGGCCCTGAGGGGCGTGTTCTGGAGTCTTGGCCATGTCCTTGATCCATATGTGGGATGGGGGTGGGCAGGAGACTCTGTCTGGACACACAGACAAGGTGACGGCTGCCAAATTCAAGCTAACAAGGCACCAGGCGGTGACTGGGAGCCGAGACCGGACAGTGAAGGAGTGGGACCTCGGCCGCGCCTACTGTGAGGCCCAGCCCCTACCTCCCCCTCCCTACCTGCTGGCACCCCCAGCCAGGTCAAGGATACCTCGGCCTGTTTTCTGGGAATGGCTCTAAGATTCATTCACAGGCATTTGGGGTGAAACCTCCCAAGGCCTCTCCTTTTCTACGCCTCCCCCCTCCATCATGCTTTCTGCCTGATTTCTTGGTGACTTCAGGCTTTGGGCTGGGAAGCAGGGGACCTGGCTTCTAGTTGGGGGAGGATACTTAGTCCTCTGGGGCTTCTGGACCTCAGCTTCCCCGTTTGTCCAGTGGGATGGCTTCTAACAACCTTTTTCTGAGGCTAGGGCTCTGCTCCTTGGTCCCCAGGCTCCAGGACCATCAATGTCCTTTCCTACTGTAATGATGTGGTGTGTGGGGACCATGTCATCATTAGTGGCCACAATGACCAGAAGATCCGGTTCTGGGACAGCAGGTGACAGGCATGGGCTGTAGGTGGTGGAGGCGCAGAGGCAGGGGACAGGCTTCCTGTGTTCTCTTTCCTTTCTCTGGCCATGGAGCCATGGAGGCACCTCAGGGAAGTGCTAGGTGTGGCCCCTTGAAGGCTCCACTGCCTCTGGGGACCCGGGGGGCACGTTTTTAGTGTTTCTTGGTCCAGCTGCCAGATTCTGCCTGGGCCTTGCCAACCAAAATGGAGGAGCCCCCTTTTCTACTTAGTTACTACCTTTTAGCCAAAGGAAACAAAAGTTTTAGTTGTTTTCTCACTCTAGAGCCCAGCACTGGGCTTGGGTGATTTATAAGAGCTGGTGCTGGAGCCAGTGCCAGGCCCGTCTCCCCTCCCCGGGCGTGCGGTGATTGCTGTTGGAAACCCTCTCCTCTCTCACACATTGAAAGGCGACTGTCATTGTTTTCTCTCCAGCACTTATTTTAGTGACCCAAGGGTTTCGAGGCCCCAACTTCCAGTCAAAGGCTGGCTAAGTTCCTCTCAGAGGGGCTGGCCGCAGTGGGAGAAGGGAGATCAGCCAGCGGCGGCCCTGCCCCAGTGGTCTGAGACCCGGGGGCACCCCTTGACTTTGTTAACCTGTGAGGAGGGGCCTTGGTGGGCTGTTCCTCATCCCTACCTGTTTCTGATCCTCAGGGTCCCCTGCTGCACCCAGGTCATCCCTGTGCAGGGCCGGGTCACCTCCCTGAACCTCAGCCATGACCAGCTGCATCTGCTCAGCTGTTCCCGAGATGACACACTCAAGGTCATTGACCTTCGCGTCAGCAATATCCGCCAGGTGTTCAGGTACTTGCCTTGTGCCCCCTGACACTGTGGCTTTGGCTGGGGCAGCTGGGTCTCTCATCCTCTGTTGAGGGCCCTTCTGGACCTGTCAGTGGGGAACCCATTCCTGAGGCTTTTCTGGACCCAGGCCTGCTGAGGTGCCCCAAGCTCTTGATGGAGAGAGGAAGCTCTTGAAGCTACTGGCTGAGGGCAGGGGCTGGTGGCCATGTTCATTCTGACCCTGATTCTCTGTCCTCAGGGCTGATGGCTTCAGGTGCGGTTCTGACTGGACCAAAGCCGTGTTCAGGTGTGTCTGTGAGCACATGGGCTTGTGCCTGAGTGTGCCCCGCCTGACCGTGTAGGCCCGTGTCTGCGTGTTGTATGTCTGTGTTTGCATGTGTGTGTCCTCACCTCTCGTCATCCCTTGCTTGCTCTGCTGTGGCCACTGCAGCCCGGACAGAAGCTATGCGCTGGCAGGTTCCTGGGACGGAGCCCTTTACATCTGGGATGTAGACACTGGCAAGCTGGAGGGTAGTCCGCAGGGACCCCACTGGTGAGCATGGCCCCCACCTGCCCACCTCAGCCGCAGGGCCAGTGCCCACCCCTCCCCTCCACCCCCGGCCCCAGTGCTGCTCAGCCAGTTCCAAGTTATGACGTGCTTGGGACCCTGGAGTCCCCAGCCCTTGTCCCCACATCCTCACCACCCCGCCCCCTCCCAGCCCTTCTTAGTTCACAAGGTGCTTCCCCGTGTGCATAGCTCTAAGAGCCCATTTTACAGGTGAGGCAGCAGGCTCAGAGAAAGCCTCAAACTGCCCGGTTCCCATAATGAGGGTCAGAACCCAGGCTGCAAGCTCAGCTTCTGATGCCTCCCCGAAGTCTGTCCCTCCCTCTCCGCAGCACTGCTGTCAACGCCGTGGCCTGGTGTGCCTCGGGGAGCCATGTGGTGAGCGTGGACCAGGCCAGGAAGGTCGTGCTCTGGTGCTAGCACTGTGACTCCTCCTGCTGGGGCCGGAGCTCAAGTCTCAAGCCCAAAGCCAGAGGACAGCTTCCCACTGCTCACAGGGCTCCAGAGCAAGTGGGGCTGGGGGGGGGTGGGGGGGGTGACCTGGAGCATTTAATGGGGAATAAGGCCTGGCAGGACCTGGCCTGTGTGTTGAAAAAAAAAAGCGTGTGTGTTGGGGGGGATTACAGTATTTTTTTTTATACTTCTGACTTCTCACTTTCTTTGACACAAGTGAAAAAGAAAATTGCATCTAAACTGGTGTCTGCTTGAGTGTTTGCAGCATTCAGAGGCCTTTGGGCTGGTGGCTCAAGGACACCTGGGCTTGGCCCCCTTCCTCCCGCACAGAGCTGGGGCAGAGCCAGCCTGGCCTTGGCCTGTTCACGTCTGAGGAGACAGCAGGAAGAAAGGCTCACGGAAAGCCAAGGGCAGTGGCTCTTGGAGCCATGGGAATTTCACCCTTGGACCCAGCTGGTCCAGAGACCAAGCCAACACCTTGGGCCCTCCTGCTTCAGGCACCCAGGGTAGGCTGAGGCTGTGGAGGGGCCATGGGAGTTCCAAGGAAGGGGACACGGGAAGCAGCTCAGAAGGGTCTCATGGAAAGGGTCCTAACAAACCAGAGAGTGATGTCAAGTCCTTAGTACACCAGGCCTGCCTTTAGATGGGGCACGTTCTCGCTCCGGAGGTGGAGCCCAGAGCGGGTGGGGAACAGCCTGCACAGGTCTGTGCGTAGGGAGGGCAGCTGTGGGCCGGGCCCGGGTTGGGGCTTCACTTACGTGGGCACCACGAGCCTCTGGAATACAAGGCAGAGCCAGCAGGGCAGAGCCTGGGCGCCCCGCTTCTTCTGCCCACCTCGGGTCTGGAGGAGTCATCCGCAGGGCAGCCGCCGCTGGTCATGGGACAGCAGAAGGGACTTCTGTCCCTGAGTGATAGGACCTTACTGTGGAGTGCTGCTCATCGGAGAGCCAGAGGCTTCACTCTAGAATTCTCGGTTTCCTTCTTGATCGCCTCCCAGAGTCTCCCCTGGGGGCCGTTGCCCTTCCCAGGCTCTGGCAGCCCTTCCCGCGATGGGCGGCAGGTTCCCGAGAGCCTGGACTCGGCAGCCAGCCTGTTTGTGTCAGAGTCGCGGCCCACAGTTGAGTAGCTGGGTGATTTTAAGCCGGTTCCTTAACACCTTCGTGCCTTAGTGTCCTCCTCTGTGAAAAGAACGGTACTCACCTCAGAGGGCGCCTGGGGGGCGCAGTCGGCTGAGCCTCCGAATCTTGGTTTCTACTCGGGTGGTGATCTTGGGTTGTGCGATGGAGCCCCGCATGGGGCTCTGCACTCAGCAATCTCCTTGAGATTCATTCTCCCCCTCTCTCTGCCCCTTCCCCCTTCCCATTCATACTCTCCTTCTCTCTCTGGGAAAAAAAATAGTACTCACCTCAGAATGTACTGTATTGACTCCAGGTGTTAGTATCTGTGCAGCTCAGGCCAAAGGGCACATTTCGATTAAATACCCAGTCTACACTCTGCCAACTCTCAGATCCCTCACTGCTCTTGGCCCAGCGGTCCCGAGCTCTAGGAGCTGCCTCCCAGATGCCGTCTCCTCCGACATAAGTGTCTCTTCCCCTCCTGCCCCACATCACCTGGCACCGGGAGCTGGAGTCATTGTGTCAGACTTTAACCTACCTGCAACGCAGGCCCCCCAGTCTTGCTGTGTCTCCAGCCAGGCCCTCTCACTGTGGCCAGAGTGACTTTCTAAGGTATCCTGGTCACAGTTACAACCCTTTGAAGTTCCCAGGCTGCTCGCAGAGAAGCTGCTTGTCATTAAATCCAAAGCCCTTAGGAGTGAGCCCGCTGACCTCAGCTGCATTTTCATTTCCTTGCTACTCTGAATGTGTTCTTGCACATTGATTTTCTCTCTGCCCAGAATGTTCTTCCCTCCCAGCCCCCAATTCAAATGTGTCCTTCGGGATCTTCTCACTGAGAGCCTTTCGTCACTTACCAGGCTGGCTAGGGGCCTCCTCTCTCCTTGTGTTCCTCTTTGTGTCTCCTTCCCTCCATTTTCAGTCAGGGAGCTCTTGGAAGAGGCCAGGATGGGAACAGCGTAATTCCTGGGATTAGGTCTGGCCCAGAGAGAGCCTTGGGAAATGTCTATTAAATGGCTAACTCAGCAAGTCTAACAGCTGGAGATGCTAGGAGTCCAGTCTTTTCCAGCCTGCGCCCGGGGGGCCCAGCCCTCTTGTCCTGGCTCCCAGTGTCCACCAGGAGTCACCAACTGCTTAGTGTCTGCTGAGCCATTCTCCAGTCTCCTGGGATTCGTGGCTGGAGAGACCAGTGCTTCCAGTAGCCACCAGTACCGAGTGCTTATGTGTCGGGCACAGTGCTCTGCGCTTTCCAGGCACTATCTTATTTGTTTCCCTCAAGCTCCTTGGAAGGTAGTTTCTCTCTTTCATAGGTGATAACATTGACACTCAGATTAAGTACTGTGAGATCACACAGCTGGCACAGCTGGAGTGTGACTATATTTTTTTTTTTTTTTTTTTTAACAACAAAATAACTATTTGAGAATCTGGGCTCCCGGTTATGCAGGGGATCTTCCCCCAGCCTCTGTGCCCGAGTGGTGTGTGCCCTCCCGCCACCAGTGCCGGGGGATTCTAGCTTTGTGTCTAACCTAAAGCCCTCCCCACGTCCTGTTTTCCGTTCTGGGCTCTGGCTGCCTAGGCCTGATTATGGAGGGTCAGTGTCTCTTGAAGTGTGGGACATGCAGGGCCCCAAGAGTGAGGTGAACTTGGATCCTGGGGGGCTGTTAGCAGCTACACCTCTTGCGGCAGGTACCTCACAGGACGGCAGTGAAGGCTGCTTAGGTAATCTCGAAAAAGGTGTTCAGAAATGACGGACTCAACTCTAGGGACAGCAACCCCTCTGCCCCCTGTAAGCCTTCCCTTCTTCATGAGGCCAATCTGCACACCCTTGGGGTGCAGTTGCTTCACCTCAGGGAGCACGTACATACCTCAGCTTACTTGGAAGGAAAGCTTCATGGAGGAGCAAGCCTGGAAGGGCCAGTGATGGGCCAAGGCACACCAGGGAAGGGGTGGGTGTGGAGGAAGAGGGGAAGAGCTCACAGGAGAGCCAGCTGGGAAGGCTGCCCCTCCATCTAGTCTTTGAGTTGGTAGTAGAGAGGGTGAGGAGAGAGCCCTGGGGCCCAAAACCTCCCCAGGCCTTCAGTATCCTCTGCCGTTCAGGTCTGCATACCTTCCAGCGTTTCAGTCTGCAGGTGCTCAGGCTGCCTGCCTGCCTGAGTTGGGTCTCTAGTGTCAAAACTGGAATGGCCTTCCTTGCTGTGCACATGGGCTGAGGCCCAGAGAGGGGCCAGGGTCTTGTGCAGGGTCACACAGCAGAGCTGGGATAGGAACCCAGGACTCCCTCTTTTCTGAAAACTGCCCTTTCAGGTTCTGCAGAGGGGCTGGCCTGGTCTGGACACCCAGGTTCTAGGTTCTGCTCCCAGTGGTCTTCCACTGAGAGACCTTGGGCAAATCACAGTGTCTTCTGGGGTGAGGGAGGAGGATTTTCCTCACCTGTGACACTTGCAGCCCCACAGCTCTGGGCCTTCCCAGAGGTGACACAGCTCTTCCCTGGGGCTGTTCTGCAGGCACCAGTACTGCCTCCTCTATCTGCCCTGCCCAGTCAGGCCCGAGTGAGCCTGAGACTTGACAGGGAGAAATGACCAGAAGCCCTCGTTCTGGGCTCCTGCTGCCCCTTGGCCACGTCCCTGGAAGACACACGTTATCTGGAGTCTGCTGTTCCAGAGTCTCCCTCAGCAGATGTGAGCCCCTTGGTGACAGGGATGAGATCCCTGAGTCACTTCGGTCTCCAGTGCCCAGAACAAGACCTGGGGCAGTTTGAATTCAGTATCCAATAGCAATTGATTCAAGGTGGTCATGGCCCTTAAGTTCTCTGAAGAATCCCGATGACACCAGGTGTGGACCCAGCTGTGGAGTCAGTGTACCATGTCTGGGCACAGGCTGTTTTCTTCCTTGGAACGCACATCTACTGGTCAAATGTATTTTCATCTTCTTTGCACATTATTTCAGTTGACTCTCCTGGAATTTAGAACATTTGTCCTAAATGTTCTAGGACATTTGCCTTCTCATTCCCACTTTACAGATGAGGAAAGCAAGGCCCAGAAAGGCGAAGGCGTGAGCCAGGCCACAGCTAATCAAGGTGGCCAGGGGCTTGAATATAGGACTTCAGACCAGGCTCCTCCCCTTCCCCTCACTGGAGCAAGGGGTTGACGATAACAAGAAGTCCCCTTGGGTGTTTAGCACACAGTGCAGAAAGGGTGTGAACCCTAGTTGTGGGTTCATTTCTGTTTTTCAGGAGAACACTCCAGGAAAATATTCCCAGACCAGAGCTCTCAGAAACAGACATGGCAGAAATACTTCATTTGTTTTCTTGGCCAGTGGTACCAGGGGAAAATGGTCCAGGAACAAGATGCTCTTTGGCATTCACAGGGTTCTTGGCAGATCAACAGTGACAGAATAGAGTCTAGGAGGAAACTTAAAACTGCTTGCGTCAAGTTGTAGGATTTCAGGACGAATTACAATTCTCTCTTTTCTAAACTAAAATTTCTGTAACTTGGTTGTTTTTGTCATGAAAAATCTCTCTGTAAAGAACAAAATAAATGCAAAGATTCAGAGCAGCTAGATTTCGTTGTGAGGCCATTCAGGTTAGACAGTAATTGGCCCCCTAACCGAAAGCTGTGGCTGGCCTCAGGCAGGGAGTGAACAGAACAGCCTGGGATGTGATCACAATCCAGAGGAGGGGTCACTTTCTACCCGGGGGGCGGGGGTGGTGGTGGTGGTGGTGGTGGCGATGGCGGCAGCAGAGGTGGGAGTGGCCAATGGCTTGAATTTTCAATTTCTGGCCATCCTGAGAAGTCTGTGTGTTAGTCTGTTCTCAAACATTGTGACCTCTGTGTGGTGTTTTCACTGCGTCTAGGAACTGAGCTGATCTAGCTTAATGTAAGAGTTGGATAAACCCTTGGAAACCATCTTATTCCACTCCCTTCAAAGCTGGGGATGTAGGACCGCACAGGGGAAGGTCATCCCCATCAAGTGGTGGCAGGGCTAAAGCCAGATGCCGTCCTCCTACTTGCCTCTCTGGCTGGCTTGTAGGTGGGGGTGGGGGTCAAAGGTCAGAGAGGACAGGGATCTGGGTGATGTGCTGTGTATCTATGGCTTCACTGTTTGACAGTTCCTTTGAAGAAGGAGGCCAAAATTCAGCTGAGATGCTGGTGTGGGGCAGTTAGTTTAACTCTGTTTCCTGGTCACAGACTAAGCCTCTGATGCCAATAGCAGTCTCAGACGTGGTATTCAACGTACACCCTCCCATATTTCTGTGGAACATTCCTTCCTTTGACAGCCTTGTGTGACTATGAGGCTGGAAGAGAGCAAGGACCCCAGCTGTGAAGGGAAAGTCACAGAAGATGTGTGTGGGGGGTGACGGTGAGGAATGTTGGTGGTGACCACCTGGTGCTGCAGCCTCCATGCAGCCTTCCTGGATCCACAGTTTTACCCTGAGGTTTCCACAAGGACTGTCATGTGGGAGCCAGGATTTAACTCTGACCTTCTGACTCCAAAGTTCACGCTTCCATCTCTCATGCTGCTGGTGGGAGTGTCAACAGATACAATCATTTTGGAGGCCAACTTGGCAAAATCTAACAAAATTAAAGGCTCATATAGCTTTCTAACTCTCAAATTACATATTTAGGAATTTACCCAATATTTTTGATGGAACAAATTTATAAAGAATGATATACAAAGATGTTGTTTTCAACTTTCTAATGGCAAATGGATGGAGACAACCTAAACATCCATCAATATAGTAGGCTTAAATTATGATATATCCAAACCACAGAATATAAGACAGCCTTCAAACAGAATGAGGGAAACCTAATTATAAAATCCCATGTACATAAAAAGGCAATGTGAACGTGTATAAGTTTTATGCACAGAAAATATCTGGAAGAATACATACTGCATGTACCCAGCTCTGGGAAGAAGAGAGCCATGGGGTCCCCCCTCCAAACAGACTGAGCCCTGGTCCTCAATGTGGATGGTGGACAGCTAGAGGAACTAGGCCTTTAACTGGGAATTTATTTCCCCCTCTCTGTATCTGTTTTATGTTTGAAAAAGGAAGACCTAGGAATGTCTTTATAAAAAGCACTGTCTATTTGGAAAGGTCTATTTACTCAAATCTTTTTATATGGAAACTTAGAAAACTTAATTCCATTTTTTTTATTATTCAACATTTTATACATAATAAATACAAACTTTTTACAGCCACTGTAAAGAAAGCACATCCGCACAGAGGCACTCCCTCCGAGCCTGGCCCTGTGCACTGTGATGCTGGATTATATGTCCTGGAGGGAGGGGTTCTGTTTAAAAAGGAGGCATATTTTTACAACTTTTGTTTTCTTTTTTTTAAATAAAATTAGCAGCTCTTCCAAAAAATATTTTAAAATATAACAAAAGATTTCAAATAACTCTCTGAGAATGTGGAAAATCCAGATTCAATGACAATTTGGCTAGCTAAAGAGAGAAGACAGGACTGGGTAGCAAGAACTGCCTGATTTAAGCACTTGAAAGATTGTTTAAAGTGCTTTGAAGATTTTTAACATGTCAGAGAACTTTAAAATCTTAAAAAAGCCACCCTTTTCTTTTTTAAACTTAAGAATAAGTTTGATAAACACAAAAAGACCTCAAATAGATCAACAGGTTAAGAAATGCAAAAAAACCAAAAACAAAATAAAAACCCCAAATCACAGAGAAGACTCGTCACTGGGTACTGTCACTGAAGTGATCAAACGACTAACTGAAGATTTCTTCAGCTATAACCTGACTTTTGGTCAAAAATCCCATGGGGACATTTGGCGAGCATTTCAAGTTTTTAAAGATTCTTAGGAGGGATGGAGTTTTCAAAGCATAATACAACTTTTAGACTCAATTCTGCAAATTTGATTTCTTAAGAAAAAAAAAGCAACTGGCAAAACCCCCTGGTTCCTGGGTTCGGCACTCCCTACCTCCCACAGCAGGCGGAGCGCCACAGAGACCTACTCTGGGCCGCCAGCCACCGCAAGCTCGCCAGCCTGTGGGGACGGCTCCCCTCGGCTCTCCTTGTGACAGGGAGAACTTGACTTTCCCTCGTCGGTCTGCACTTGTGCGCGGTGTGCAGTCCTTTAGTCCTTTTTCATGGGAAGCCGGATTCCTCCGTGAGCCACAGGTTCTTCCTCCCAAGGAAATGTCAGGTCAGGGGGACACGGGAAGCTATATTTCTGTGGGGCGTGGCTGCTGGTCTGGAGCAGCCGCAGGCCAGCCGGCTGCGCTTGTGCACCAGCTTGGGGATAAAACAGAGCGCAGGGCCTCCCCAGTAGACAATCTCAACAAGGCAAGTATGTGTCCCCAATTTATCTAGACATTCAGATTCTAAAGATACTGGTCAGAAGAATATATGCTGCAAAAATTAAGATGAAAAATACCCAAATACAAAAAGAACATGAAATCGGCTCGTTTCAGATCCAGAAGCTTCATTTCTGCTTCAGCCGCAGCCTCCTTTCTATTAGTCTATGTGATGGACCAGATTTGAGTGCAAATCTGAGTGCAGCCCCTCCAAATTAGCTCCACTAATACTAAATGAATGGCGTAAATATTAATACAAAGGACACTGTTACTGATTTAAATCTGTTAGTTGTGGAAGAGATGTGCGTTAATGCAACTGGCGATAAACTCAGGGCAGTCCACTTTTTTCCAATAAGGTTTCACTTTCTCAGTCTGGGGACTAACTGTGGGGAGGAGCCAGCCTCTCCTGAAATCCCTCCTTCTAGTTCCTTATGTAGCCAACATGATCTGATTAAACACAATCAGACAAGCAAAAGCCACTTGAAGAAAGATGAGGATCTTTGCCACAACATTGTGGCCACAGTAATATACTGTACGGGTGCACATGATCAGTTTCTCTGTGACTGTGCCCTGAATGAGGCCTGGTCTTGAGTCTCATATAAAAATGGACCACTGATAGGCATGAGGGCTGTCCCCCTCTGCTTCTAGGGCCCACTAGGATTTGTGCTATGGTAGGAGAGATGACATAGAAAATGACAACAAAAAAGGCACAAAATATTCAAAACGTGGGAGGAGTGCACCAGGCCACCCAGTCCCATGCTCCTCCTTGTTTTCGCTCTGTTCAAGAGTCATCATCATGCAAAGGTGCCTAAAGAACAAGAACAGCCAAACGCCAAGCCTGGCCTTGATTGTAGCAGTAATGGTTGGGTAAACCCATCATCACACCAGTGTGATTTCTACATCCTCAATCTTCTCGGCAGGCCTTCGGTGGTTCTGTGTAGGTGGAGGGGGAGCTGCCCGGACCTGAGCATGAAACAAATACATGGATCATCAGTCAGCTTCCTGATTCGGTGCCTGAAGCATCCATACCCCGACAAGTCATTTATCCACAGTGATGGGCACTCCAGGGGTCTCAAATGCTCTGAGCATGAAAGCATGTGCTTCCAAAGTAATTCTATTTCCCATGGCAAGGAGTTACTGTTCTGAAGAAATGTGGAACCCACAAATCAGGTTCTTGCCTCGGCTGAAAGCTTCATGGGCATCAGAGTCACCACAGCCCTAAAAGCCTCATCCAAAGCAAAGGCCTGGAGGTGGAACCCCTAGAGAGCAGTGCCTGGAGGACTGGACATCCTTCAGCCTGTCTCGGAAGGACAGTTGCAAGAGATGAGACTAGAGAGGTGGTCTGGGGTGGTCATGAGGTCTCATAAAGCCATGTTAAGAAATCTGAGCTTTACTCTGTGGGCAAAGAGGAGTCTTTGGTGGATTTTAAACAGCAGCAGCAAAGGTGTGAAAGGATGACTTGGATAACAGTTTGGAGAAAGGGGGGAGGGGTGGGCAAGATTAGAGGTAAGACGACAATTTAGGAGGCTCTTGTAGTCACGTGAGAGTTGACGTTAGCCTAACCTAGGCATTGGTAGGGGCGGGGGGAGAAAAAGACTCAATAGCTGTCTCCAGGGTAAATGTAGCAGGATTTGGTGATGACTGTGGGAGGCAGGGCCAGGGAGCTATCAAGAGTGATGCCAGAGCAGTGGTTCCACTCACCAAGACAGGCAATATAGGAGAAGGAGCATGTCTGGGAGGGAGGACAGACAGTTAACTCATTGTTGCTGAGTTTGGGGCTCTGGTATCTGTACACTGACATGTCCACAAGGCTGAAGCTCAGGGAAGAGACTGGATTGGCAGTGATAAGGCTGGAGTTGTCAGAAAATACACGGCTATCAAAACAGTGGGAATAGATGAGATGGCACAGGGAGAGTGAGTTTAATCACTTCAGGAGAAGCAGCCCATGAAGAACCCTGAGGAGCATCAGCAGAGATGGGCTGAAGCCGAGAAACCTATACAGGTCAATGAAAAAGAAAGGGCTAGAGAACAGAAAGCAAACCAGGCAAGGACTGTGGAACAAACTGGCCCACTTCTCCCCATTCCCACTCATACCCAGCAGTCTATACTGCCGTCCGCTCTTGCCTGGACCACTGCTCCAGCCTCCTAATGGCTCCACATGTCCATTCTGCCACCTGCCATTCACTCTCACTTAGCTGCCGTAGCAATGTTTCAAAAATGCCAAGCTAGTCACATCACTGTGCTGCTTACAACTTTGCAATGGCTTCCTATTACACTTAGGATAAAGAACCAAAGTCTTTATTTAACAAGGCACTCAATACATGTCTGAATGAATGAAGCCAAAGGAAGCGAGTGGTTCAAGGAGTGGTGTCAAATGCTGATAAGTAGTTCAAGGAAAATAAATGCACTGGGTGAGTGTGGGAAAGTTATGACCTTGGAGCTGTTTCACAGTAAGGTGGGGGAAAGGAGTCGATGGCATGGAGTGAAGGGTGAGTAGAGGTGATTATTTGTAAGAGTAGATTCTTCTTGAGAATAGAAGCTCTTAAACCTCAAAAAGGTATGAAGTATATCTCATTTCATCTCTGTTCCTCAAAAGAGGCCAAATATAAGCCTTCTCAATAAATGCTCACTGAAAAAAAAAAGTGTTCCTGCTTCACAATCAGACCACTTTAACGCTCACAGAGCTTGCTGTAGTTTAAATACACTTTCATAGCTATCTTACCAGTGCTCAGTGAGAAAACTGCCAGTGAAGACTAGACCTTCCAAGATGTGTTGATTTTTATAGCCTTCATTTTTTTTTAAAGATTTATTTGAGAGAGAGAGAGAGAGAGAGAAAAAGAGAAAGCACTCGTGTTCACAAGTGGGGGGAGGAACAGACAGAATCCTCAAGCAGACTCCCCACTGAGTGGGGAGTCCAAGGACATGGGGCCCGATCCCATGATCCATGAGGTCATGACCTGAGCCAAAGTGAAGAGGTGGAAGCTCAACCAACTGAGCCACCCAGGCACCCCTATAGCCTTCTTCTTCTTCTTCTTTTTTATAGCCTTCATTTTTAAGAGCCCTTTTTACTGGACCCTTGCATGGGGGAATCAGTGTAGCACAGGGGCCACAGGAGACATTAATTTTTAACTTTCAGTTTAGAAGAACTGTGCATTCTGTAACCCTGCCAGATAAGAGACTTACAGGTCGCAGTTTGCCATATGAGGTCTCAGGAGTGTGCCTTGGTGCCTGTGAGAATCCCGGCGATTCAGCAAGGAAGCTGTTTTCTGAGGGAGGGAACCAAGCAGCTCATTTTATTTGTGTTGTTGAGCAATAAAAATGCTAATGCAGATCTATCTGCTCTTCAGGTGAACGGGCGGATTTCTGAATGAAAGTGATTTTAGATCCATGCCAGGAGAACCCTTACCATTTGCTGAGGGAGAACGTGGGAAGTACTGGGAGCTCCTCTTATCTGGGCTGGGGTAAGGGCTGCTGGGAGGCTGGTCATACAGCGGCAGTGGAGGCAGGGAGCCCGGTGGCTTGGGGGAAGGAGAGATCTGTCACAAAGGAAAGACAGGCACAAAGCGCTCACACCTCAGCGGGGAGAGGCCAGCTGGCTTCTCTAATTCAGACATACTACTTTTCTCTGCGGCTCAGCCAGAACTCTTCACAATTTCTGTCAGCCTCATTAGAAGCATGTGAACTCAGAGTAACGACCCCGAACCTGATTTTGTGATGCATTTAACTTTTTCCTCAGAGATCTCTATTATAGATCACTATTGATTACAGTTTATCATAAACAGTCATAAACAGTCATCAAGTCAAACTATTCTCTAGAGTTCTACTGAAAACATACTAAATCGGTCAATTCCATAAATCAAGTGAAGAACAACAACAAAAAAAGGGACAAGTTCTATTTTTTTAAGTAAAATAACTGGCTGTTTCTGACTTCCCCAGGTTTTGTAAATGTCAGACTGAGTGGTCACAATGTCACACAAACAAGGTGGGGAGACATGTTCCTTCTGGTCCTGGATCTGCCAGGCCTGCGGTGACCGATCCGATTTAGGGGTTTCCTGTAAAGTCAAGTTTTGCTACGATGAGCTGAGTCTAGAGCCACATCAGTATAAGGGGGCTCTGGCAGGCTCATTAGTTCTCTGAAAAGGACTGGCAGGCAGGCTCTGACAGTGATAGAAAGAGCAGCATTTTCACTCCCTAAACTAACCTTGGAGACTACATCCCTCTCTGGTCTCTGTCTTTCTCTCTACCAAACCAGTCTTTTGTATGTCATATACAATTTATCCTTTCGGTTAACTGATTCAGAGCACAGAAAGTGGGCAAATGGAGGTGTAATACAGTAACTACCCAGGAGCTGGGTTGGTGAGTCTCTGCTTTTCCAAACTCAGTTTTGCAGAAACCTGGCAACAGAGGCTGGAGTCAGAAGGTGGGGCTGAGACTGTGGCCCACGTTTGCGTGGGTCAACCACCGCTTGGGGGCAGTTTTCTTTAAACACCTTTTAATTCAGCTTTCTCCCCTCTCACGTACCTGAATCTCTCTCATCCGCGGAGTGTCACCGTTTTCTGAGGCTGAAAGTTCTTCCACTAGCACCGATGGGAAAACTCCAATCCGCCCACTGAATTCCCCTTCCCAGAAGCCATCGTCATCCTGGTTTTCTTTGTTCAAGATTCGGATGATTGCTCCCTCAGGAAAGGATAGTTCATCATCTGTCTGGCCCTCATAGTCATAAAGTGCTTTCACGAAACAGACTAGGTAGCAAAAGGGAGAAAAATGCATAAGGACGTGGACGGCCAGGTTTCCTTTCACAACCACCCCTATGCTCATGTGACAACTAAAAGACCATCATACAGGGTAGAAGTACAGCGGTAATTTTTTTACTCACTGAAGATCGACTTCAGGGTTCTACTGTACAGGATAAATGTGACCAAATAACAGAAAACATAGAACAGGAGTAAAGTTTTGCTTTTTAACCCACTGAAGGCTGACTCCAGGGCAAAACTGCTTAGGCCAAATGTGACCAAATAAAGAGTGCCTTGTTTCAGTCTTTACCACTGGCATCTCCGTTGAGGCTGCCTGAAACGAGCTCGGCCTCCGTGGAATTGCTGGATGTGTGTGACCGACTGTCCAAAGCAGCCAAGGACTGCAGCATGCTCAGCAGACTGTTCGAGGTGGGAAACTGTAGGTACTTTTCTGGCACATAACCCACTTGGCCAACTTTATTTCGAGCCTGAGTGAAAGACATGTGACAAAATAGGTTTGCACACACAATCTGGACAGGGCAAAACAGGAACCGAAACAAACTCCTACAAATGTCATGAGAAGGGGCGATATGAGCAAAGGAATATACCTTTACCCAGTCTTCCATATCTCCATCTTCAATCACTTCTAACACCTCATGTTCCTCAATGGTCAACTCATCTGGTTGAGAAGCCTGCAATGTAGGATGGTCATGGACAAAATTAAAAAGGTTAGATAAAGAGCAGATGTGTGCTGGTCATAACAAAAACTGGGAATCAAAATACTGAAATGATTTTGAAAAATATACTGAACATAAAAATTTAAGGGTTGTAAAACTATCATAATGAGGTGAAGTTTTGCTTTAAAAAACTAAACAAAATAAAGCCACAACAAAAACTGGAGAAACGGAACCCTCAAGAGGCCGTCAGGTGCCGAGAACAAAACACTCTGCTGGAAGCAGGGGACCAGGGCTCCGGCTCCAGCTTACGTCTCTAGTGGTTAGGTTATTCAACTTCTTGATGCCTCCATTTCTTCAAAATGACAATCCTGCCATTCTGGGGAGGATGGAGGGGTCAGTGTGGGATGAATAAGCCAAGAACCATGAGGATTTGGGAAGCACAGGCAGAGGAGCAAGCACGGAATCAGAACTGCGCAGAAGGCTACATGGAGGTGCAGGCTGTGAAAATGCAAACAGCTATGTACATGGACTAGATGACAGCTGGAGCAGTGCCTAGAACCGATCTGGAATCACTGTATGATAAACAATGGCCAAGAGAAGAAAGCTGGGAAGGAAATGACTGAGATCGGTCACAATTTGGATTTATTATGCTCTAACTTAACTGTGGAGACTGGGCTGATCCGCTTAGGTGCTTCTGTACAAGCTGCTAATTAGGACGGTTTGATTATCTCTGACTGCAGGAACCTACTAGCAGCGGCCACCCAAATACTGCTCCTGAGACTGCAGAATCTGAGAGCAAACTCTCAGGGGCTCTGCACAGGGGCTGGAGAGAAACTGTGTGGCTGTGCATCCCAAAGAGACTTGCTGTCCCATGTAACAGGGAGAGGCCTGCTGGCATCTTCTGGTTCTCTGGTGAACAGTCGTAAAAGCATTCCCCAAGTCCCAAGATTAGTTACAACTATATAACCATAAGATCATATAGTTTTTCAAATAACACAACCACCACGTGTAAAATATCTCCGAGTTACACAAGCAAAAATAAGGCAAGAAAATGGGTCACTTTATTAAGACTCATTTCTCATTTCATGTGCATTTTATTTCATCAAGCCTAGATTCTGGATGTTGCCACAGCTGCTTGAGATATTCAAATAGTATTGAAAATGGCTGACCCGTCACAGAAATCCTCCAGGACCAGAATTTTAAGTAAATTACCTGATTTCAAAATTGAGGAAGAAAAGCTCATTGATTCATGACAGCTTTTCCAATGGAATTTCTTTGCTAATCTGAAACCACACTATGCTTTGACTACCCCAGCAAAAGGCAACAGTATAACAAAGACATTTTCCCAATTCCATGGAAAGACTTAAAAAAGTTATCAATAAAACCGGACTTCAGTGTGTGTGAGAACAAAGCAGGAAGGATAAGAATACCTTTAAATATACTGTTGCCCTTGTAAAAAAGTCACGGAGGTCCATGCAAGTTGTTCAGTACTATTATATAGTATCAGCAGACGCTAGGTTGATCACACCACCCCCAAAGAGTGACTAAGTCTTCCACTTGACAAGGTCAAGGCCTCTGCATGGATCTCAAGACTCTACAGAACTTGGTCACTGGTCACTGTGGCCTCTCAATGCTTTGGCCTCACACACTATTCCCTATTCTCTAGAACACACCATGTTACTCCTTGCCTCTATGCTTTTACCAGGCTGTTTCTTCTTTCCAGCAGGCCCTGCTCCCTCCTTCCCATCTGGTGAATAGATTTAGATGATTGTGGGTTCAAGTCCAGCTTCAGTCTGTTTCTAAGGGCAAGTGACCATAAGACCTCTCTGAGCCTCAGTTTTCTTTTTTATTCCTATTAGAATATAATATTCCTCTCCATTTAAGGACCTTACATTTTAATTCTGGAACTTCAAAGTAAATATAATGTTGAGAAGCGAGCTGGGAAAACATTCCCAACCCTAGTTTTATAATATTCTGTAACACCTTTCCAACGATCTCAGAAGATGCCTTGAAATTTTCAAAAGAGGGCGCCTGGGTGGCTCAGTGGGTTAAAGCCTCTGCTTTCGGCTCAGGTCATGATCTCAGCATCCTGGGATCGAGGCCCGCATCAGGCTCTCTGCTCAGCAGGGAGCCTGCTTCCTCCTCTCCCTGTCTCTCTGCCTGCCTCTCTGCCTGCTTGTAATCTCTCTCTCTCTGTCAAATAAATAAATAAAATCTTTAAAAAAAAAAAAAAAAGAAAAAAAAAAAAAGAAATTTTCAAAAGATTATCAAAATAGTTTACTTTGGAAAAACACCCCATCCCTTTCAGAAAAGAGTAAGTATTCATGATTTAAGTATATAATGAAAGGGTGTTAAACTAAAAGGTCTGAGACCCTGGGGCAAATATAAATAAATAAATAAATAAATAAATAAATAAATAAATAAATAAATAAATAAATAAATAAATAAAATAAAAGGTCTGAGAATCTCTTATGGTTTGTCTGTGAAAGATGTAAGCCGGATGATTCACAGACCTGTACCCCTGGGGCAAAGAATAAAAAAAAAAAAAAGGTCTGAGAATCACTGATGTTGAAGAGTATATACTGCCAAGCTTTGGCCATTCAGGGACAGTGGGCAGTGGGAGTGAGACTGTCCCCCATGTATGGCTCTTAAGATTCTCTCCAGATACTTCCTCTGTTGGTCCTTAAGCATTGGGTGTCCATCAGCATGGGAGCTAGAGGAGGATTCATTTGCTTATGCCTTCCTTATATCATTCATTTATTCATCCCACAATTATTTACTGAGGACCTGCTGTGTGCCAGGTACCATCCTGCTTGCTGAAGACACACAGACGAGGTACACAAATACAGACAAGGTTTTTGCTTTTATGGACCTTTAGGGGGGAGTGAGGACAAAGAAATATGAAAACAGGTAAGATTAAGTTTCGCTGATGGTAAGTGCTATATAGTAAATAAAAGAAGGAAAAGGGCAATGGGAAAATAGTAGTAAATGAGAAGTTGACTTGTATTTGGGTTGTTAGGGGAGACCTGAGGAGGCACTATTTGAGCTAAGCCTCAATGAAGAAGAGTATGCAGCCAACCAAAATTTGGGGAAGATGGTTCTAGGTAGAGGGAGCAGTAAGTGCAAAGTTGTCAAGTCAGGAAGGAGCACAGTGGCAGAGCAGCTAATGCGTGGTGAGTGGGCTGGTTAGGGGAGTGGTCTGACACGAAGCTAGGGAGACTGTCAGGGGTCAGATCAATCTGAACATTATAGACTCTAGGGAAGAGTTTGTTTCTCTGTGTGTGACAGAACGCTTACAGAAGGTTTTTAGGCAAGGGAATAAAATAATCTCCTTTATGTGTTAAAGATAATTCTGGCTGCAAAGTGGACAATGGACTATTGGGAGGGAGGTAAATATGTAGAAAGGATATCAATTAGGTTTTTGTTTTGTTTTTTACAGTAACTGAAGCAATGGCCTAGACCAAGATGGTGAAAAGTGAATGGATTCAGTATACGTTTTGGAGGTAGAGTCAATAGGGCTGGTTGATGGACTGGATGTGGGGTGGGAAACTCAATTTACTTTGTATGAGTAAAAAAGTTTATGTGAAAGTAGAGCAGGAGTGAGAGAGATGAAGAACTATTACACCAAATCAAGTTTTGAAATTCTGGCATCTATTTATCTAGGTCCTTGCTTACCATGGAAACAAGAGGTGGTTAGTAAAGTTTAACAAAACTGTTCTGTAAAACAATTTTCTTTTAAGTATCAGTTTGAAGGGTCATCCTAATGGAAGGTCTTGTGCCAAAGCAGGCAACTGATAATAAGGGTAAGATTTCTACTTAACTGAAAATTTACTAGATGTTAGGCAATGTACTAAGTACTTTGCTGTTATCTCACTTAATCTTGTATTATCTCGCTTAATCTTCAAACTAGCCCTATGATATTATCCCCATAATACAGATAAGAAAACAGAGGCTCACAGAGACCAAGGGACTAGTGTGGTCATATAGCTTATAAGTGGCAGAGACAGGATTTTAATCCAGGCAGGCTGATGTCAGAGCCTAGACTGTTCAGAATTATGTTATATTGTCTTTAATGTTAACTGAACACCAATTTTATAGTAAGCACAGGATGAGAGGGTAGGCAGACATAGTCACGTGTGTCTTCAGAGTTGCCACAATTTAATATGAGCGATAGGTTAGAGAAATACACACCTTGTAGGAATAAACAACTTTGCAGGTTAGTGGATAATTTCTTAAGGTGCCAGAAGGGCTGGAACTGCTGTCATCAAAAACATCCATATTGTCTTCAAACTCTTCTCCTTCTTCCCTTTCAGGATCTGCATTAAGCTAGAGAAAATTAGAAGCCAATGGCTAGCTTGCTTACTTCAAGAAAATGGTTGAAAGCAGGAAAAAACACTTAAAACCTCATTATTTCAAAACATAATTTACTCATTCAACTGCACACAGAAAAAAGTATCTATTGTCACTTGCATTTCTCCTGTTATGAAAAGACCAGGCTTTTTCCCCAAAATTTTATTTTGAGAGTGCGAGCGAGTGCCTGCTGCACATGTGAGAGCAGGTTGGGGGAAGCAAAGAGACAAAATCTTAAGCAGGCTCCACACCCAGCATGGAGCCCGACATGGGCTCGATCTCACAACCCTGAGATCACGACCTGAGCCGAAACCAAGAGTTGGACGTTTAACTGGCTGAACCACCCAGGCGCCCCTAAGATTTTCTTTTATTTCTTTTTCCAGTGAGGTATTTTATTTGCATGAATGTATTATATTCCTAGAAAAAGAACCCCAGGATTTTCCCTCCTGTGTTTCTGTCTTGTGTCTTCATGGTCCATGATGGCAGCTGAGGTTGTCAGTACAATGAAAGCAAACTGGCAAGATGAGAGCAGGTTCTTCTGCCATTTTTCTAGATCTTTCAGTTGTATATTAAATCTGGGGCTTTCCCAGTTCTGTGATCATCAGTGATTTCAAATTCACCAATGTAACCAGGCTTCATCATCACAGTGAAAAACCAGACGATGACTTCAGAGCATGGCCTACTAAGAAACCTGACAATTACCTGTCTTTTCAGCATTGTCACTGCTCTTGAGAGCATCTGCCAGGACATTCCTGCGGACCATTATGGCAGCACAGAAAGATGGCGGAAAGCAGATTTTATTTTTAGTTATCTCTACATGCAATGTAGGGCTCAATCTTACAACCCTAAGATCAAGAGTTGCGTTAAGAAAAAAAAAAAACAGGGTTAATTTTAGCTCCTGAGTGGCTCAGTGGGTTAAGCCTCTGCCTTGGGCTCAGGTCATGATCTCAGGGTCCTGGGATCAAGCCCCGCATTGGGCTCTCTACTCAGCGGAGAGGCTGCCTCCCCCTCTCTCTGCCTCTGCCTACTTGTGATCTCTCTCTCTGTCAAATAAATTAATTAATAAAAATCTTAAAAAAAGAAAAAGAAAAAGAAAAAAAACAAAAATAAAAAAGGGTGCCCGGGGCAGGGAGCCTGCTCCCCTTTCTGCCTGCTGCTCCCCCCTGCTTGTGTGCTCTTTGTCAAGTAAATAAATAAAATCTTTAAAAAACAAACAAAAAACAAAAGAAAATACCAAGAGTAAAATGTCTTTCAAATATATAAGACATGTTTATCAGTGTCCTTTCTTTTTTCACTGTTAAGTACTAATAAAGGCCTCTTACCATTTTAAACTGATCATATGGGGAAATGTTCATGCTACCAAGGATTTGGAGAAACAGGCTCTCCTCTATTGTTGGTAGAAATGTAAATTGATGCATCCTTAAAAAAAAATCAGCCTAGTGAAATTAAAAACTACCATACCACCTGATCTAGCAATTTCACTTTTGTGAATCTCTTATGGAGAAATAAAAGCAACAGGAGGTAAGACTATATGTCTTACTCGACTTACAATGGGGTTATGACCAAATAAACCCATCGTAAGTTGAAAAATATCCTGAGTTAAAAATGTATTCAATACACTTAACCTACTAAACATCATAGCTTAGCCTAGCCTGCCTTAAATGTGCTCAGAACACTTACATTAGCCTACAGTTGGGCAAAACCACCCAACACAAAGACTATTTTGTAAAAATACAGTGCTGAATATTTCGTGTTATTTACAGATGGTCCCCAACTTACAATGGTTTGACTTACAATTTTGCAATGGTGCAAAAGTAATACACATTCAGTAGAAACCATACTTGAAATGTGGATCTTTTTTCAGGCTAGCAATATGTGGTACAATATTCCCCTGTGATGCTGGGCGGCAGCAGCAAGCCAAGGCGCCCAGTGAGCTACAAGGCCATGAGGGCACCCTCACAACCATTCTGTACCCAGATGATGATTCTGTTGTTCACTTTCAGGATAGTATTCAACGATCGGGTATAAAAATGTATTTACCTGGAGTACTGTCCATGATATTAAAGTACAAACAGTATTTATGTGAACATAGATATCTGACAGGGGGAGGCAGAGTAAGAGAAAGACTGGAGAATAGAGATGGATGACTGTGCTTTATGTACCTCTGTACTATCTGAACTATTAGAATAAGTGTGTCTTACTTGTTTAAACTAAAAATCCAACAAACAGGAAACAAACAGGCAAAGTTTCTTTGTCTCTAGGTACACATAAGCATTTACTTAACTACTTTTACCCATGTTCAAACATGCAAAGGCATGCATGTTTGCAAAATTAAAGATATGAGGACTGGACAGTCGGAATTAGGTCTCACAATAGAATGAATACTGAAATATCAAATTCCTACAATAAGCTGATCACTGTGCTAGGTTCGCTGATACAAAACGAAGGTTTGCTTTGCATGAGCTCATACTAGAGAATGGAGAAACTGCCAGCCTCTAATACTGAGTGTGCAAGGGGGCCTTTGGAGAAGGTCAGGGAAGTCTTCCTGGCTTTCAGCGAGTTGCAAAGTAGAGGCTGCTTATATTATCCAATTATACTTTTTAATGAATTAAAGTAATTTCTCTTGAGTAATTATTAACGTTTAAAACTGACTCTATTCTTAATTGCTAGTTCCCTAATACAATTCTATAAAGCCTTCTGAAAGAATAAATGGCACATATTTCCTGTCAAATATATTGCCTACATTTCAGAGCCCTTGTAATATTCTCATTTATAACTATTCCTGGAAATTCTTCACAGTTGAGTGAGATAATCACGTACACCTCATCTTACAAATAATTCATCTATGGTCAGATCAATGACAAAGACTCAAATCTTGACCTTTCAAATCATTTCAGGCTATGATACCAACATTTTCCAAAAGGGCATTGTGTCATATAAAAAGATGAGGCTCACATGCTAGAAACTGCCATAAAATGTAAACGTATTTACACAGAAGACACTGCTTTCATACTCTAGTAAAGGTTACAGACATTAAAAAAACAACCATAACTGGGCACTGCAACAAAACAACACAAAACACCCATACATCTATAAAAACTAAAATTAAAGCCAATGTGGGTAGAACATGTTTCCAAAAATATATAAGGAATGTTAATACGCACTGTGCTGTGGCACTGGGAATCAATCCAAAACATTTTCTCTTGGCAACACTGATACTAAACATCCCTCTTTCCCCTTTATTCTGAGTTCATTGTTTGATTCTCATGGAAGGGAATGAAAAGTTGCAGTGACAGCAACAGGGGTCAGGGCCATGTGCTTTTTCATCACTCCAGCAGCTTTCCAGAGTATGTCACTGATGAATAACTTCTGCTTTCCCCTCTTTCACCCTCTGTAACTTCACTGTTACAATGTTTTCTTGACCCAGCATTTCTAAAATCACATTCTTCCTCTGTTTCTTAACAATAGCTCTCTTAGCCCTTTTCCTTCCTGTCACCTGACAGAACTTCAATTAAAACTATTCTTTCTAGCTGTACTAATGTTTTTCCTTTCTTAGATGTTGTAAAATGCTTACTCTCCTTGCAAGCGCAGATAAGAAAAAGCTTTATGAGTTGGTATCAGTAGCCCTCTGTTTGTACTCAGCAAAATAACCTCTGAAGGGTTTCATCAACTTTATGGTAACTGTAATGAACTAGAAAGCAATACTGGGTCCTTGGCTCCGACAGACTTGAGTTTGAATGCTGACTATACCATCTACTGCTGAGTGACCTCAGGCAAATTATTTAACTTCTCAACTTCGATTACCTTATCTTATAATGAAGACTAGTACTTCTTCATAGGGTTATCATAAGGATTAAATGAGGTAACCTTTTAAACCCATAACACATGCTAGATACATTGAAGGTACTTAATGAATCATTGTTCTTTTTTTTTTAATGAGGAAAGAAGAAATTACATAAAGAATCTGGTGATAGTCAATATAGAGGAAGGCAGCTCCTTATATCTGACTAGAAGAATTTCATTTGGACAGAGAAGTGATCACACTGAACATCATTCTAAATACAAGTAGATTATAAAGGATGATGTTGAAAATACCAGCAACATGGATTTCTGCTTCCAGATAAGATAGAGTATCAAGGACCAGATGTGAACTCCTTTCAGAAACAACTAAAGAACTGCTCAAAATATATGAACACTGGACCTCATGCACTGAAGGACAGTGATTCCTGAGGGATGGCAAATAACTTCCTCCACTTAGGAAACAGTTATTTAAATCCAAATGAATTGGAATAAAGGTAATAAAAACCAGGGCAGGAATCAATACAGTAGAAAACAGAAAAACAACAGTGAGAAAAAAATCAATGACGTTAAAAGCTGTTTCTTTGTGAAGATCCACCAAATGGATAAACCTCTAGCAGAATGATCAGGAAAAAAGTGGAGACACAAATAACCAATATCAAGAATGAGAAGCGATGCCACACAACAGATTCTCTAGATAATCAAATAATAAAGGAATATTATAAATAATTTGTTTCAATAAATTTGGCCAACTTAGAATGGAAAAATTCCTAGAAGGACACAAATGATCAAAGTCCACTCAAGAATAATCTGAATAGCCCTCTGTCTACTAAAGAAATTGAGTTTGTTGTTAAAACAAATAAACAAACAAACAAAAAACTTCCACAAAGAAAACTAGGCTCAGATAACTACTCTGATGAATTACAGCAAACATTTATGGAAGAAAAAATATTACACGATTAAGCTTCCAGAAAATAGAAGAGGAAGGAATACTTTTCAAATCAGTGTAAGAGATTCTCTTGATTACAAGAGAAAAAAAAGAAAACTATAGATTAGTATCTGCCATGAATAGAAATACAAAAATGCTTATGGAAATTTTAACAAATCAATTCCTTTAAATATATAAAGGGTAATAATATATCATGATTCAGGTGGGGTTTATTAATAATACAAAGTTTGTTTAATAGCTGAAAAATTATCAATGTAATCTATTATATAAGCAAACTGAAAAGAAAAATCATTCAACAAGATCCAACATTCATTGCTATCTGCAAACTAAACAGGAATAGAGGAAACTTCTCAACGTGGTAAAGGGCATCTACAAAAACCCTACTGTTAACATCATATTTAATGATGAAAGACTGAATGCTTTCTCCTGAGTGCAGAAACAAGGCAAGGACATCTGTCAGCTCTCACCACTTCGATTCAGCATTGTACTGGAGATTCTAGTTGTTACAGTAGGGGAAAAAGGAAGTAGTAAAAATGTCTTAATATGCAGGCAACATGACTACATAGAAAATCTACACAAAAGTTACAATAACTAATAAATGAGTTTAGTAGAGTTGCTGGATACAAGATCAATATGCAAAAATCAATCATATTTCTATGTGTTAGCAATGAACAACTGGAAATTAAAATAAAAAACCATTTACAATACCACCAAAAACTATAAAATAGTTATCTCTGAAAAACAATGTGCAAGACCTATATACTGAAAGCTACGAAACACTGCTGAGCAAAATTAAAGACCTAAATAAGTGTGGAGGTATTATGTTAATGGATAATTATGTTAATGGATAAATAATGAAGACTCAACATTATTAAAATATCAATTGTCTTCAAACTGATCTACAGCTTCATCACAATCCTATTTAAAAAATCCTATTAAAAAGAATTTAATGATTTTAAATTCATATGGAAATGTAAAGGACCTAGATTATCCAAAACAACCTCGAGAAAGAAGAAGTTAGTTAGAGGTTAGTTAACCAAACTGGATTTAAAAGTGAAAAATAAAAAAGAGAGAGAAGAAAGTTGAAGGATTTACACTACCTAACTTAAAGGCTAATTATGAAGTTACATTAATCAAAACAGTAGTATTGGCATCAAGCTACATAAACAGATTAATGGAACAGAGGAAAAAGTTCAAAAATAAGCCCACACATACACAGTTAATTGATTTTTGACAAAGGTGAGAAGGTTGTTCGGTGGAGAAAGCACAATCTTTCAACAATAACAACAAAAAGGAACTTGTACTCGTTCTTCTTACCATATACAAAGATTGACTCATACTGGATTATAGATTTAAATGTATAACCTGAAACTATAAAATTTCTAGAAGAAAATCTTTATGACCTAGGGTTTGGCAAAGATTTGTCAAAGAAATCATAGCTTTTTGTCAAAGCTACCACACCACACCACAACACACCACAGCATGGTCCATAAGAAAAAAAAATAGTAAGCTGGACTTCACCAAAATTAAAAATGTATGCTCTCTGACAGATACTGTTAAAATGAAAAGATAAGCCATAGACTTGGTTTGGGAGAAAATTATGTTAATCATATATCTGATAAAGGGTTTGTACATAGAATATAAAAAGAACCCTCAGAACTTAATAAGAAAACCACCCAATAATATATGGGCAAAAGATCTGAACAGACACTTGACCAAGAAAGATATACAGATAGCAAATAAGCATATGAAAAGATGCTCAACATTATCAGTGAAATGCAAATTAAAACTACAATGATACACTACTGCACACCCATCAGAATGTCTAAAATTAAAAAGACTGACCATACTAAGTATGGGCAAGAACACCTGTACCCTACTGATGGGAATGTAAAATGGTACAGCCACTTTGGAAAACAGTTTGGCAGTTTCTTAAAATATCAAACATATACCCACTGTCTGGTCCACTCAAAACGTAAGTTCATAGCAATTTTACTTGTAATAGTCTCCCCAAAACCTAAATGCCATCACCAGGTAAACTGATAAACTGTGGTATACTCATACAATGGAATACTACTCAGCAGTAAAAAAATGCAATGAACTAACTGATACATGCAACAAGATGCATGATCCTCAAAATAATCTGCTGAGTGAAAGAAGGCAGATTAAAAAAAAGGCACATATTGTAAGATTCTGTTTTTTTTAAAGATTTTATTTATTTATTTGACACAGAGAGATCAGATCACAAGTAGGCAGAGAGAGAGGAGGAAGCAGGCTCCCTGCTGAGCAGAGAGCCCTATGCGGGCCTCGATCCCAGGACCCTGAGATCATGACCTGAGTTGAAGGCAGAGGCTTTAACCCACTGAGCCACCCAGGTGCCCTAAGATTCTGTTTTTATAAAGTACTAGGAAATACAAGCTAATCCATAATGAGAGCAGATCACTATTAGAGAAACTGACATTTGAAGGGTTGGAAGGAGCATGAGGAAACTTTTGAGGGTGGTGGATATGTTCATTATCTTAATTGTGGCTAGGTTTTCACTGGTGTGCACGTATGTTAAGATATATCAACTGTACACTCTAAATATGTGCAGCCTATTATATATCAATTATACTTCAGCAAAGTTGTTAAAAAATATCAGTAAAGCTTGGGAATTTTATTTATTTTTCAAAATGATTTTATTTTTTTTTTATTTGTCAGAGAGAGAGAGAGCGAGAGAGCAAAAGCAGGAAGAGTAGCAGGCAGAGGGAAAAGCAGGCTCCTTGCTGAGCAGAGAGCCAGATGCGGGACTTATGGGAATCATGACCTGAGCTGAACACAAACACTTAACCAACTGAGCCACCCAGGTGTCCCAAAGTTTGGGGATTTTAATGACAGTGGGCCACATAGTACTTGAAGATGCTACAAGACCATTAATTACATTGAAAATAGGACATTCAATGATGATTCAACAGAAGCTAAAAAAAGAAAGAAAGAAAAAAGGAATATACAGCAATTACACTGAATCATGAGAAAGGTTAAGAGGAATAAAGGATCATCCACAGAGTAAGAAAGTATGGTAAAGAGCAAGGCTTTAGAGGCAGATGTATCTGGGTTCAAATCCTAGCTATCTCTACACTAGCTGTGTGTCATTGGGCAAGATATCTAATTCTTCTATCACCTCATCTGTAAATACATTCAGAACTGTTGTGACAATTAATTGAAATAATGTATGAATGTGCCTGACATAGTATCTGGTACAGAATAGATGCTTTATCTGCAAACTCCCTCCTTTTAGTAGTATTTTAAGCTTAGTTGGTAAAATTAAACTACTTATCTTGAGGTTTGGATTAATATTTTTGAACATGTACTATGTATAGGGATTTATGTGAGGCACTTTACTTGTTCTTATGGCTATGCAGAAAGTCAAAGAACTTCTCTTAGAAGTGAAACTCTCCACATCTTTTCAATGCCCATCTTCTGGTCCTGGCTGTCAGTGAGACTGGTTCTCTCGGTCTGTGGCTACAAACTCAGCATACATTATACTCAGTTTGGTAAGTCCCGGTACCTAGCAAAGGTTCTCATGGCAGTGCAGATTCAATATATGCTTGCTGAATTGAATTAAACTGATCCTACTGAAAATATGAAATGTCAGTTTCACTAATAGTGTGGGCTATTTCAGTACAGAGTTTAATTCAATAAAAAGACCACTGCCCATTTGGAAAAACTGTAAATACAGAAGTGCTTGAAGATTTTTGCAGGTATATTCTATTATTTTCTACAGTTTACATTTATTTTATTACAAAAATCCATTGTTTCCTTTCTTTGGGATTAGTGCAAGCCCAAAACAGATTTTCATATTTCGAAAACAAAGCCCATTATACTGCAAGGGCTATTAGGCATTAATGAGGCAGATGGAAACTAAACCACTATCCTGATGGTTAAAAATAATTAATTTCTTGCCTTTCAAGCACATTATTCAGCACGGTCTTCACAATGAGGGAAGTCAGAATTTATTTCTATGCAACTCTGCAAAATGCTCACACTCTTAGGGAGGCTGCACAACAGAGTGGATGTCAGGATGTCTGTGTATAATAGAAGGGGGAAATGGGTGGAGACAAGGAAGTTGTGTAAACGCTATCAGCTATAGTTTGAGAACCTAGGGGAAAATAATAAAAAAAACAGAAACCAATCTTAAAGAACTATAAATCTCTGACCTAATAATTTTTTATTTTTAAGTAATCTCTACATCCAATGTGAGGCTAGAACTTACAACCCTGAGATCAAGAGTTGCACACTCCACTGAATGAGCTACCCAGGCACCCCTGACCTTTTAATTCTACTTCTTTTTTTTTTTAAGATTTTATTTATTTGACAGAGATAGACATTGAGAGAGAGGGAACACCAGCAGGGTGGGTGGGAGAGGGAGAAGCAAGCTTCCCAAGGAGCAGGGAGCCCAATGGGGGGGTCTAACCCAGGACCCTGGGATCATGACCCGAGCTGAAGGCAGATGCTTAACGACTGAGCAACCCAGGCGCCCCTATTAATTCTACTTCTTTTTTTTAAAATTTATTTATTTTTTATTTTTTAAAAGATTTATTTATTTGACAGAAACACAGCGAGAGAGGGACACATAAGCAAGGGGAGTGAGAGAGGGAGAAGCAGGCTTCCCACAGAGCAGGGAGCCTGATGCGGGCTTGATCCCAGGACTCTGGGATCATGACCTGAGCCGAAGGCAGACGCTTAACGACTAAGCCACCCAGGCGCCCCTATTAATCCTACTTCTGAGAATCTATATTACAGGAAAAAAATCCCCTGTATGGAAAAAAGAAATATGTACACAAATATTTTTTGAGTATTATTTATTTAGAATACCTTGAAGCAATCTAAATATTGAACCTATAGCAGAATAGTTAAGTTAATTATGGTATGCTTTCTTGATCAAATACTATGCAGACATTAAAAGAAAGATTATGGAGACCATCTAGAAAAATGGAATGTTAGATGGAAAAATAAACAAAATTAACTTTATTATGAAATATATTTTTCAAAAAAAGGATAGGAGGGGTGCCTGGGTGGCTCAGTTGGTTAAGCACCAACTGTCCTAGGGTCCTAGGATCAGCCCTTTTTGGGCTCCCTCCTCAGTGGGGAGCCTGCTTCTTCTTCTCCCTCAGCTCCCCCCACCCTACTCTGGTCACGCACTCTCTTTCTCAAAGAAATGAAAAATAAAATCTTAAAACAAAACAAAAAAAAGAATAGTAGCAAGAGGATGGAATTACATCAAGTTGTTAACAGTGGCATTAATAAGAATGGAGCTTTTGGTCATTTTCTTCTCTACTGAACTTTCTGATTTTTTTTGTTAATCTAGTTATAAAACTTTTTCTATTCTAAAATCAAAACAATTTCAAAATTAGGTTGTAAACTGGGTCTGGGCTTTTAGTAAAAGAAGAAAGGAAAATAAGAGAAGGGAGGAATGATGGACAGAAAGGCTGACTGGGCTGCTGGTAGCAAGCTGACCACAGGCTGTTATGCATGAGCTCTAGTTAACCAACAGTTGAATAACTCTATTAGCAGACTGCTCTCCTTTTAAAAAACGTTGCCATGTTCTTTTCTCTTTTTCTTCCGAATCCTATATTCTGTACCAGAGCATAATACAGAAGGGAAAGAGTTAATACCCAAGGAAATTTAGTTTCTTCTTTATTCTATAAGGTAAATATACTGTATGTTTTAAAAAACATTATCTTCTAATAAGGCCCTTTACACTGTTAATGTCTAACACTAGAATTAACCATGTTTTCCAGATGGAAGGGAACTCTAAACTTGATGACTAATGCTTTCGTTGGCATCTATAATGGAAGAAATAATTTGGTCCCCAGATGTGTATTTCTGCTTCATGCTCCTAGCCAACTAGCTGCCAGTGTGAAGAGATACAAATCCCTCTAAATTATTTCAGTGCTGTCATTTAAAAGCAGGTTAAATAAATACTGGGACTTCATTTAGCTATTTTGTGCCTACATCTGATCTCTCCTTCATTTATATAATAGCCTCTCTTCCTTATCCGTGGGGAATATGTTCCAAGACCCCCTGTGGATGTCTGAAACCAGATAGTGCCAAATTCTATAGACTATGCTTTTTCCTACACCACATACCTATGCTACAGGTTACCTATGCTACAGGTTACCTATGTAACCTATGTTACAGTAAGAGATAAATAACTACTAATAATAAAATATAACAATTACAACAATATACTACAATAAACGTTATGTGAATGTGAGTCTCTCTCTCAAAATATCTTATTGTACTATATTCACCCTTCTTGTGATAATGCGAGATGATAAAATGCCTACATGATGAGATGAAGTGAGATGAATGACGCAGGCACTGTGATGCAGCGTTAAGCTACTACTGACCTTCTGACAAAGTCAGAAGGAGGCTCATCTGCTTCCAGATAGTTGCTTCCATGGTTGACCACAGTAACTGAAGCCAGGAAAGGTGATACCATGAGTAAGAGGGGCACTAATGTATTGTTAGTAGAACTTCCACAAAATACATCCTTCAGCTTACAGACTCCATAATACTAACTAGAGGGAAGAAAAGAGGAGGAAGGGATTGCAAAATGCTCCCTTCACAGAGGATTTGATGTTCCTAGATGAGCTGGTATCTTTGGACAGTTCTCAACACTTACTATCAGGATGTATTATTCATTGACAGACTGTACTAGGCATATCTCCTTCATTTCCTTCCTTCACACTCAGAAGCCCTTCTTTATCGCCTGTTGAAATTCTTCAAGGATTTTTCTCAAATGACATTTCCTTTGTGAGGCAAACATCTTTCCTATTTTTCTATCTGGTACTGACCTTTTTTATAGCATTTCACAAAATCGTAAAATTCTGGAATTGGAGGGGATCTTAGAATCATTTAACTTAATTTTCTCCCTGAAACCCAGAGAGAAGTGACTTCTTTCCCAAGGCGTTGATGAGTTAGAAGCAAGCAATTTCCAGTTTGGCACAGAGTAGCCCAGTTACAGACTGCCATGTATCACTAAGATCTATAAGGTCTGTCCACTCTACCAGCTACACTCTTTGAGGAGAGAGACCAAGTCTCATTCATTTCTAGTATGCCCAGGAAGTAGGCACGTTTTGGGGGAATAATGCCTGCCCAGTTGATTCAGTTAGAAAAGGTACTTGTCCAAGGAAAATCATGTGTTTGATTGGTTGCCAACAGTGCCACTGAAGATGCTGAAAGAAAGTTTGTGCCTGGAATTTACTGTCATCTTAAGTTCTGTATAGCAAAATAACCTGAAGCAGATGGGAACTGTGACATTCAAAAGACGCATTAGGAAGAGATACTCCATGATGTGGAGAAACTCTGTTGTATTGCAAATGGGGCAAGCTCTTATAACCCCAAAGTCAAGGGGGTGATGTGTGCCTACTTTCCCTGGCTGGATTACCATTAATAGTGAAATAAAAATAAGCTTTCAATAGACTGCTTTTCCTTAAAACGCACACACAATCTTTTTTAAATGTGCAAGTGTATTCCCATTAGCAAATCAGAATGTTATGTAAAAAAATTGACAAAACTTTCAGGAATGTTCTTAAACTTTAGCCAATTTCTCTAGCAAGGATGCCTTTTATCTGAAGGACACAAGCACCGAAGAGGCACTATGGATACAGTCAGAAGTTGAGAGAGTAAAGTTTTAGCTTTTAGTTTGGCACTACTCCATCTACTCATCCATCTGTTCTTTCTCTTCTTCCTTCAACAGATATTTATTGAGTACCTACTATGTGTCAGCACTTTGCTGTACAGAGCAGTGAATCAGGCAGACGTGGAAATTACATTCTAGAGAGGAAGATGGACAAAGAAAACAAACAAAGACAAGTACAGACTGTAATAAATGCTGTAAGGAAATAAGCAGGATGAGAGAGAGAGAGAGAGAAATGGGTGGGGAGGCAGCAGCAGAAACTACTTTGACCAGCTAGAAATCATATATACACGCATGTAGTAACATGGAAATTACGGAACTTTTCTGGTACTCAGATCTCCAACATGAAAAACTGAGGTTGAACTGGATGACATCAGAGTGGAAAGAGCCCTGGACTTGAAGCAAGAAAGCACCGGCCTGAGCTCTGGCCTTGTTTGTCACACCATCCCTGCACTGTGTCTCTGATAGAAGATACAGTGAGCAGAGCATGAAAGCCCTTGTAAATCAAACAGATTAAGTAAGCCACAGACTAAAAGTGTTCCCTTCCCTTCTTTGAAACTGTTTATGACTCTCTGCATGCTAGTTTTCATTTATACTACAGAAGACCTCTGAGCACTTCAGAAACACTAGATTAAATTTTTTACTCTGCTACTTCTGGGTAAGAAGCATCTCTACTTCATGAACAGGGTAAGGAGTTTAGTAAAGTGGTACGAATAAACCAACAAGTGATAACATGTTCTTCACTACACATTAAAAAAAAAAAAAGCATGACTTTTTTTCCTCTTGATGTACCAAGTTTAACTCAATCAGTGATAGGCTAAAGAAAAGACACCAAACTGTTAGCAAGACCATTATTTTTTTCTTTTAAATTTTGGCTATTTTCAGGTTTGGCTACACAGTCAGAGAATGGCATCCTTCAATGAGAATCTGCCCATCACTGCCAAGAGGAGAAACCCTACCGAGTGTAAAGTGCCATTGTTGGTCACTGCAGGAAGGCGAGCCCATCGTTCATTTTCCAGTTCTTCCATTACTTGATTCATTGCACTCTTCAGCCACGTGTCCACAGAAACACCAATCTGCTTTAGCAGGTCCAGCCGGGCTTCAGCTTTCAACTTAATTATCTAAGAAAACCAAGAAAATAGTCAGAAATCAAGGCACTTTTTCCCTCAAATCAATGTGTTTTTTAAAGTTATTTCTGATTTATTAGTTAGAATAATCTTGATATTTACTAGCAATGCTACCTTGGCATAGATGTTAATTTTTCACTTGTAGAGTGGGGAGGAAACCCAGGAACAGAAATGAGGGTAAATGGCACACCTGCATTTTGACAAGGTACATCAAACGGAACTTACGAACAGGAAGATACACCATAAAGTCTGAATTCTTTTCCTTTAATAAGGCTATGCCCCAGAGATCCTAAAATCTAGCATGTTCCACAGCCTTCTAACCCATCTCTTGGACTTACAAGTTCTCAAATGATCTCATCATGTCACTCCCCTGGTTAAAAACTTCCGTGACTCCTGACTGAACTACCGGGTAAAGATCTGAATTAAACTATGATGTAGCTGTCAGAAACAGTAAGAGATAGAAAACAAAAAGTTCCTAGTCTCCAAATTCAAGAAACGCAAAGACTGCTTGTTCTCTCAAAAAGCGGCCAGGCAGTGACAGCCTCTCTCCAGCCATCACCAGTGGTCAGGCTCCCACTCCTGCTTCCCACAGCCCACCCACCTCTAGATAGCACAGCCGCGACTGAGCCAATCTCTAAGACACTGGCAGGTTTGAAAATCTGCCAATCCCTGAAATCCACACTTCTCAAAACCCTACATACTAGCTCTGTTTGTTCAGAGAGACTGTATTTATAAGTATCATTCTCTTTTGCTTAGCAAGTAGTAAATTCAGCTTCATTGTTCTGCATAATAGAGAGGTGGCCTCTTCCTTCAACATTTGAAGGTTCTAATGAAAAGATATGGATTGTTTGGTAAAGTTCAACCCTCACTTCATGGCCTTCTGTGGGACTTCTGGACAAACAAGTGTCCTCACTGAGCCCTGCTGGTATGCAATTCTGACCACTCTCTGGATTCTCAGCTGTGGGAGCTGGTGTCAAAACTGATCTGGGGTCTGCAGGCACCTGGTTGCCTCCGTTGGTAGAGGATGCAACTCTTAATCTCAGGGTTGTGAGTTCAAGCCCATGTTGGGGGTGGAGCTTAGAAAAAAAATGACCTAAGCTCTGACTTGTTTCACTTGAGCTTTCATTGCTGAATTTATTTTGTATTCCTAAGGTTTTTAAACATACAGATTTTTAAAAATTGAGATAAAATTGGGGCACCTGGGTGGCCTAGTCGGTTAAACATCTGATTTTGGATTTCAGTTCAGGTCATGATCTCAGGGTTGTGAGAATGAGCCCACATTGGGCTCCGCATTCAGTAGAGGGTCTGCTGGAAATTCTCTCCCTCTCCTTCTGCCTCTCCCCCTGCTCTCTCTCTCTAAATATTTTTGAAAATCTGATAAAATTCACATTACATAAACTGCCATCTTAATAATTTTAAAGTGTACAATTCAGTGATTTTGGATATCATACAGATCCTTATATAAAGTAGAGTTTTAGCTTAGAGGTACACCATTTGGTAAACAGCCTTTCAAAAATCTGTTTATTATTCTAATAATTGTTTTGGTGATAGCTTTATTGAGATAAAGCTTGCATATACTATAAAATTCACCCACTTAAAGTGTACAGTTCAGTGATTTAAAGTATATTCTCAGATATGTGCTACTATCACAATGAATTTTAGAACATTTTAATTACCTCCAAAAGAAATTTTACTTCTCTCTACAGATTTGTCTATTCTGAACACTTAATATAAATAGAACCATATAATATGTGGCCTTTTGTGTCTGGCTTCTTTCACTTAGCATCATGTTCTCAAGGTTCATCCATGGTGTAGCATGCATCAGCACTTCATTCCTTTTTATGGCCAAATAACATCCTATTATATGGGTATACCACATTTGATTTGCTTGTCAGCTGATAGACACTTGGGTTATTTCAATATTTTGCCTAATATGAATACTGTTCCTTTAAACATTAGTGTACAAGTTTTTATGTAAACATGCTTTCATTTCTCTTGGGTATATACTTAGGACCGAAATTGCTTGGTCATAAAATAACGCTATGTTTAACCATTTGGGAAAATGCCAGATTATTTTCCAAAGCAGCTGCATTTGACAATCCCACCAGCAGGGTAAGAGAGTTAACATTTCTCCACATCCTGAAAGATACTTGTTAATGTCTCTTTTTGATTCTAGCCATCCTTGTGGGTGTGAAGTAGTATCTCACTGTAGTATTGATTTATATTTCTTTAAGATTTTATTTATTTGACAGAGAAAGGGACAGCGAGAGAGGGAATACAAGCAGGGGGAGTGGGAGAGGGAGAAGGCGGCTTCCTGCCAAGCAGGGAGCCTGATGCGGGGCTCAATCCCAGGACCCTGGGATCATACCCTGAGCTGAAGGCAGGTGTTTAATGACTGAGCCACCCAGGTGCCCTGATTTGTATTTTGAAGCATCTTTTCATGTACTTATTGATCATCTGTATATCTTCTCAGAGAAATGTCTATTCAGATCCTCTGCTCATTTTTAAAATGGGTTGTCTTCTTAATGTTCTTTTTATTTTGTCTTTGTCTTTATTGTAAGAGTTTTTCTGTATTCTAGATAAAAGTCTCTCATCAGATACATGATTTGCAGATATTTTTTCCCATCCTGTGGGTTGTCTTCCACTTTTTTTTAAGACTTTTTATTTATTTTATTTGACAGAGAGAGAACACAAGGAGGCAGAGCTGCAGAGAGGGAGAAGCAGGCTCCCCACTGAGCAGGGAGCCCAACGTGGAACTCAATCCCAGGACCCTGGGGATCATGACCTGAGCTGAAAGCAGATGCTTAACCAGCTGAGCCACCCAGGCGCCCCTGTCTTTCACTTTCTTTCTTTTTTTATTTTTTATGTCTACTCTCATCTAAATTTTTTTAACCTTTTTTTTCTAAATGAACATATAATGTATTATTTGTTTCAGGGGGACAGATCTGTAATTCATCAGTCTTACACAATTCACAGCGCTCACCATAGAACATACCCACCCTTCCAATGTCCATCACCCAGCCACCCTCACTTTCTTGATAGTATCTTTTGAAGAAGCAAGTTTTTAATTTTGAAAAATTCAATTTATCTGTTTTTTTCTTTTGTTGCTTTGGCTCTTAGTTCATATCTAAGAAATTAATTCAAGGTCACAAAGATTTATTTCAATGGTTTCTTTTTTTTTTTTAAGATTTTATTTATTTATTTGACAGAGAGAGATCACAAGTAGGCAGAGAGGCAGGCAGAGAGAGAGGAGGAAGCAGGCTCCCTGCCGAGCAGGGAGCCCAATGTGGGGCTTGATGTGGGGCTCGATCCCAGGACCCTGAGATCATGACCTGAGCCGAAGGCAGAGGCTTTAATCCACTGAGCCACCCAGGCGCCCTATTTCTATGGTTTGTTGTGAGTGCTTTATAGCTTTTGCTGTTATATTTAGGTGTTTGATCATTTTAAGTTTATTTTTTTATATGGTATGAGGTAGGAGCCCAACTTCATTCTTCTGAATGTAAATATACAGTTGTCTCTGCACCATTCTAGTATGCATTTTAAACTAATACAGGCAATAAAATGTTTTAGGAAAGAGGAGTGAACCAACAAACTCTTTCTTGGAAATCGTAAGTCATTTAACTGCAGAAGCAGAGAAACAACAACAAAAAAGGAGAAAGACCGAGAGTAAGAGAGAGGGGGAGGGAGAGATATATCAATATATTCTGTTTTTTCAATACCAAATAATTTCATTTTCATAAGACATATTTTTGTCAGTACTTTACCAAACAGATGATGAACATGGCATTTGCAAAGTTAAATTTTTAGATTACAGCTCCAGAATAATCACAGCTATCTTTCCTTCGGAGTTGCAACTGTTTATTTTTTATCAATTATTTAAAGTAAGAATTTTTCAGGGTTTTCAAATGAATTTTGATGATTTGCTGATTGATCAAAATTTGCAGAGCACAGGTCTCTGTAACTTGATTGCATCCCAGATACTATTTGATCAAATCATTTTAGAATTTGTGAAGAGATAGAGCTTTTTAAAATGATGTTTTGAAAGCCAGATCTTTTAAAATACATAATCTTGGTATAATAGGAAATGAATGAAAATAAATAAATAAAATGATAGTATTTGCCTCTCTAAATTACCTTCGGTATATTAAAAAAAACACTCCAACAACTTTTATCACATGTACTAGGAACTATATGATTATTTCATTTAACCCACACAACAATTCTGGGGATGGATATCATAAACTCTACTTTACAGATGAGATGAATGATTTAACAAGGTCCTATCGATTTTGGTAAACTGTTACTGCCAATGAATCATGCCTCTAGCTATCCACGTTGTCCCCTCCCATATTGATTCTGGGCATATCCACGTGATCTGCTTTGATGGAGCATATGCAAATTTGATGCCAGCAGGGATTTGATTAAGTGCAATTAAGCCTGATTTCTGGGAATGTGTCTCCACCATGTACAGAAGCCTAGTTTAGCATATTTGAGGATGAAAGACCATTTGGAAAAAAGGCCCAGCCCTCTAGTAGACCCTCTGGATGAATGTAGCTCCTTGAGTAATTTCAGGAAAAACCTGCAAAACAAACGTGCAGTCAACATCCAGAATGGTGAGAGATTGTAAGTCATTTTTGCCATAAAGTTGGGTGTGTGTGTTTTAAAGCAGCCACAGATCATTGCGTTTAAATAATTTAATTTCCAAATATCTGGGGACTTTTCAGGTATCTATTATTGATTTTTAATTTAATTCTGATGGGACAGAGAACATACTCTGAGTGACAGCAATACTTTTACACTAACTGACACTGGTTTACGGTCCAGTATATGTTCTTGCTGAATGTTCTGTGTGTACTTCAAAAGAACAAGTACTCTACTCTTATGGGGTGGAGTGTTCTATGGATGCCAATTAGGTAAAGTTGGTTGACAGTGTTGTACAAGTCTTCATCCTTGCTGATTTTCTAGCCCCTCGTTCTAATTACTGAAAGGAATGTTGAAATCTCCGACTACCATTGTAGATTTGTCTCTTTCTTCTTTCCGTTCTGTCAGTTTTTGCTTCAGTATTCAGTAGCTCCATTATTAGCTACACACACATCCAGAATTGTTGTGCCTTCTTGATGGAGAAGATCACGACCACCTTATTATTAATCATTATAAATTATCCCTTTTAATATTTCTTGTCCTGTAGTCTATGTTGTCTGATATTATAGCCACTCCAATATTTTTTTTTTAAAGATTTTATTTATTTGACAGAGAGAGAGGTTACAAGTAGGCAGAGAGGCAAGCAGAGAGAGAGAGGAGAAAGCAGGCTCCCCACTGAGCAGGGAACCCGATGCGGGCCTCGATCCCAGGACCCTGAGATCATGACCTGAGCCGAAAGCAGAGGCTTTAACCCACTGAGCCACCCAGGCGCCCCACTCCAATATTTTAATGGTTAAGGTTATTCCCTCTGGTGAGCAACAGCTAAAATTTTGGCTCAGTTATTTTGCCTTCCAGCTTTCCTGTCAAGCTTCTGGGAGTTTCTGCTCCACAAATGTATCCAGGTTTGGCTGAGGATTTGGAAGTTATTTACAGATATGCAAACTTGAGAGCGCCCCGACATCCAGCCTCAACCCAGTAAGACCAAAGTTCTGTGCTTGAATTCTAGTTGTGCAGCCCCTTGCAAAGAGCTGTTTAATGTACATATCACCAAGTACAGTCCCATTCTTTTAAGGGTCTATTCTTTTCTAGTTTTTACATGGCTTGGATACCTTCCAGTTCTATTAAATAGTTATTTTAAGTATTTTTGCCCCGGGTTAATAACTGTCATCTAAACGAGGATTAGTCTAATATGAGCTAGTTTCTTATTACCAGAAGCAGAAACCCTTGTGGAGACAGTCTACATTCAAAATGAACTGCAAAGAAATCTTAAATTTTGCTCAAGTTTACCATTAATATTTCCACTGTAATTCTGAAACTTTAATATATTGCAGGATAAAACAAATAAATTATTATTACATGATTTCCAACATAAGAGAAAAAAGGCAAATATAAAATCAAGGAAGTTCAACAAAATCCTTCTAATTTTAAATTTTAATTGGAAATAACAACATGAACTCATGATTTAAAAAAGAATAAGAAATTCCTAGCTCCAAGAACAAAGAAAGGGCCAAGACATAAATGACACCCATTACAATAAGCACCTTTACATCCTAGACCTGGGTGTCTAAATATAATCCTCTATTAAAAGAAATCAGAGCTCCTTGGAGAAATGGCTAATTCTAAGTCTAGTCAGGAAGACTACAAGGTGAGTCTGTGATAGCAAGCTTGTGCGAGAAAGCAAAAACTGTTCAAAGACTAATGGAATAATGTCAAAATGACATGGAAGCCTAAATGGATTCTCATTGGCCAAATTTAGACACTATGGGGCTTAAAAGAGGCCATCTATAGTGGAAAATAGATTAATAAAAATCCATAAAAAATTGAGAATATGTCATGTGGGACTGACCCTATGAGGAGAAGCAAAGGATAATGACTTGAGGAAAAAATATCTACCACAGAGCTGTGAAGTGAAAAATTCCCAGAGCTTATACAGGGCTGAAAGATATTACAGTTCTATCCAGCCAGACTGAGAAACCTTGCTGGATACTTATGGCATAACAAGAAACTACAGAAAGGAAATGCATTGGTTATAGGGCTAAATTTGCCCTACTGGGAAGGCTATTCTAAACCAACCCAAACAAAACTTAAAAACAAAACTCCAAAGGATCAAACTGATCTGGAGCTGAAATGACTGTCAGAACAAAACTCAATAGTCTTTAATAAAGAAAGGAGAATCCAGACTCAATAACCAAATACAATTTCTACTAGGTATTTGAAAAGCAGAAAAACATGAGCCATAACTAAAGGAAAAAATTAATCAATAAGAAAGAGAACAGAAATAACAGATATGGGGCATGTGGGTGGCTCAGTGGGTTAAGCCTCTGCCTTCGGCTCAGGTCATGATCTCAGGGTCCTGGGATCGAGCCCTGCATCAGGCTCTCTGCTCAGTGGGGAGCCTGCTTTCCCCTCTCCCTCTGCCTGCCTCTCTGCCTACTTGTGATCTCTCTCTCTCTCTCTCTGTCAAATAAATAAATAAAATCTTTTAAAAAAAAGAAAGAAATAACAGATATGATGGAATGAGCAGACAAGGACTTAAAGTCATTATTATAAATACACTTAAGGATTTAAAGGAAAACATGAAAATAAACAGGCGTAACCTGGGAATATAAAGAACCAAACAGAACTTACAGAGCTAAAACTGTAATATCTGAAATAAAAATTCACAGGATGACCTTAACAGTACATTGCATACTACAGAAGAAGAGATCAGTGAGATTGAATACATACTAGCTCATCAAACTGAGCTTAAGAAAAAAAGTAAGGCTGGATGAAAATGTGAGGGCTGGACGAAAATGTGAGGGGTGATCTTTGCATGTGATGTGTAGGATGATATCAAGTAATCTAATATTACTGTATTTGAAACTGAACTAACCTATATGACAGAAAGCAGGTCAGTTATTGCCTGGTCACAAGAGAATTTTGGGGGGATAACAGAAATATCTGATACCTTGATTGTGATGGTGAATATTAAGGGAGGTGCAGTTGTCCAAGCTCACCAAACCATTGACTTGAAATGGTTACATTTTATTGTTTGTACATTACACCTTGATAGAGGTGATTTTTAAAATTCCATGACATCATAATGATACTTAAGTAAGAGTGAAAAATACCCATTTGCCACTACTGGAGGTGACCAGTACTTGCTAGCTGCAAGTACAAAAAAAGGAACTTTAACGGTTGAAAGACCTGGTAGCACCACCTAATTAATTGACTACTACTAGCATCATTAACAGAGTTGATTAACTTGATACAAACATTCTGTGATGAAAAACATAGCATCATCTATAAAGTATTCTTGCTTAAAATTCTCATTCAAATCAGGCCTCGAGCTTTTTTTTTTTTTAATTGTGTTATGTTAGTCACCACATAGTACGTCATTAGTTTTTGACGTAGTGTTCCATGATTCATTGTTTGCATATAACACACAGTGAGGCCTCTAGCTTTAACTTCTATCTTGCAGAATAGAAACAAACATATAAAGCCAATATTGCAAAATACTAATGGTTGAATTTAGCATATTGAGAAATATATATTTACTCTTCATCTTTTACATGTTGTTGAAAATTTTCACAATAAAAATGAAAGAAAGTGATTAGTCAAAAGGTCTGCTGATATATTATGTTACATGAGTACAGTGAAAACCTGCAATAACAGGTCCAGAGGTAATGTACCTCTGGATATAACATGACTGGAAATTCTGTATTTATAGCAGGCTCATACTTAGCATTTCCTTAATCTTGAGGTGGATGAGGATCCACATCTTATGCAACTGAAATTTTTAGGTTTCTCCTATTGCATCCTGGCAAGGGTATTAGTTACCATTTTTTTAGCCACTGAGGTAAAAGGATGACATAATTTTGAATTCCTGATGTACAACAGAACCTTATAGGATGACAATTTAAGAGAAAATATTATCTACGAAGATGTGGTTATACAGATAATAATTGATATTTTTTGGTTTTGTCAATGTACTTTGGCTTTCTTTCTTTTTTTTTTTTTTGTGATTATTTGCCCCAGAGGTACAGGTCTGTGAATCATCAGGCTTACACCTTTCACAGCACTCACTGTAACATGTACTTTGGCTTTCAGATGTACATTCAATTCAGATTTTAAAAATATTAGTTAATATCTTAAAGAAAGAATCATATAGTCTGTAGTTCCTTCTGCAGACCTCACCCCAAATGTGAGTTACTAAAAATTTTTGGGTATCTTCGACTTTCTCCTCTTGTGTCTCCTCACTGTCAAAAAAAAGAGAACTGCCCTCAACCCAAATAAAAGGAAAATTTTAAACATGCAAAAAATAATTGTGTTCTGGAACAACATAAGTCATGTACAGCTTCCAAAAAAATGGTATTTAAAATTCTTGGTCTCCTGGCAAGCTACTTTTAAAACAGGAATGGTAAGTCAGATGAAGAATGTGTGTGTCTTTGTGACAAAAGGCATTTCAAAAAATTCAAATACCTAAATACCAGGTTAAGAAGACTGTTATTAAAGTTTAACTTAAGCCGCTATTGCTTTGTTTCAATTCTTGAATTTTTCAGGGGCTGCAAACAGTACCACATCTAATACAAAGATTTTTGTGACTATCATAGAGATCGTAACCATGTAACAAGTTTGTTCATCACTATATGTATACTCTACCCATCGGTACCTAGCACACGGCAGGTAGTCATTAAGTATTTGCTAAACTAATCAATTAGTGAATTTGTGACACATTAACCAGCCAATAATTAATTAATCACTATATAAACCCTATTCTTTGGAAAAGCACAGGCCATTTATATTTTTTATTTCTTACGTTTGGAAAAAGTTTATTACTGAGCTACACAAAAGCTTTTATTCTAATTAGCAACACTGAATGGAAACATAATATAGAAAAGACTGGATAAGGTAGATTAACCAACAAGGGAGAGTAACAGTCATGTTGGTAGGAGTTATAAACCAAATATGAAGGATGTGATAGAATTTTAGCCAGCTTTTTTTCCTTTTGATTAGGTATTTATAATAAAGTAAATAACTATTGAATGGAAAGAGAAAATCCAATGCAAATGATATACAGGCAAAGGGAAGAAAAAAGGAATCTACACAAACTACTAATGTCAGTACTTCTGAAGGCTCTTGTGGTCAAGTCTATCCAAAAATGTCATTATGACCATCTGGTAAATACTGCCCCAAATCTACACTCACATATTTGCCATCTAATTTTAACTGGGTTATTCTTTATATCTGATAGGTGAAAATCAAATGAGAGATCATTTTAAGATAGTAGTGGGATTAACTATATTTCATAGATATTTAAAGGTGAGATAATAGATCCAGCATGATGGTTTTTAGCATATTCTGTATTTTTGGTAAGAAAATTATCTCTGAGAATGCAGACTTAAATACTGGTATTAGGAGAAATGAAACATTCTGTTGTGGGAATCTTACTTCATATTTTTAGCTTTAAGCTAACAAACACAGGGCTGTTTAGCACACTCATGGAAATAATAGGTCATTGAGCCTAAATGCAGACTTTGTGTGACTGATACCTACTACTGCTACTCCTGAGGGGTTTGGTGGAGTGATGGCACCAGACAGTAACACCATGGAGGGAGTCTGGAAATGGAAAATACAAGAGAGAACACAGCCTTCAGAAAACTTCTGAGACTTGTCCTGTTCCACCAGGGCTCTGAAACTGGCTTTCCTCAGAGTATGGAGAAATAAACAGCAGGAGAAACTCTTACACACAAGCCAGTGTCTCTCAGACCAGGCAAAGGCCTGCCAACAGTACTTGGCCGGTACACTAGGATAGTGGTTTAGCCTGACCCTGAATTCAGAGTGGAAATGGCTATTTATTGTACACCCTGCCCTCTTCACTATGGAGGCAGTGGATCATGTGCCAGGAACAAAGGCAAGTTAGGTTCTCTGGGGTTTCTCTATACCAGGCAGATGGCAAGCCTCTCTGGTTCACATCACTTCTGTGGGGTTGTGCCAAAAACATGCTCACACTCCCTCTGTTTGCCTAAGCTGTCTCTCTCCTTACCACCCCCTTCCCCCTCAACCAACCACCAAAACACTTCCTCAAAACCTCTAGAGTCCTGAGGGGATATATGAAAATCACTAGTTTAGATTAACCCTCAACCAACACAAGAACTCCGTGTAGAGAGTCCCTGGCAGTATCGTGTACACTCACAGTGCTACACTATGTCCCGGGAGAACTTCTTCTCTCGTTGGACAAACGACTGTTAGAGAGTATTTCCCAATGCCAGGTTCAAATCTGCCTCCTTCCTACTTTCTTCTTTTGGTTCAAGTTATGCCTCTTGACATTACATGGCATAAATCCTATGCTATCCCTGTTTCTCTAAATGCTACTCATCTGTCAACACCCATCTCAAATTCTACTTCTTCTGTGTTACCTGCCCTGACAACTTCTCCCACAGCGGTCTCTGTGTCCTCTGGGTTCCTTAAGTATTAAGTATACTTGTGAGGACCATGCCTCAGCATTTATGTTTTACAGTCTTAGTTATCTTTGGCACTCTTTATGCCTTCCTAATAGGAACATATTCTCCTTGAGGTCTGGAGAGTCTCAGACTTTCTAAGATGTCTGCTTTCTACATCCATCCCTTCAACATGTTGCATTGGGTAGATAACTATACACAAGTGTGCACAGGTCATCCATGAACTGGTCCTAAGCACAATAATTTTGCTTACTTCCTACCATATTTCTTCAAAAAACCTCCACTCTAAACAAATCCAACTGCCAAAGTTTATCCTCTATCTTCCACCTTTGCAAATAACGTCTTTCTTTCCATCTCAACCTCTCTGCAGCTAGGTCAGGGAATACTACTCTAGGGTACATGAACTTCTGGACACTGTATACAAAAATGCGTTGTGTGTGTGTGTGTGTGTGTGTGCGCACGCGCGCGCGTGTGTGTGAGGGTTTCACACTTTCATACATAATCCTTGAAGGGTTCCATGATCCCTCACCAAAAGATTAAAATCTGCTATTGTAACGGTTTTTGCCTTGTCTGCTTAACCAAGTCTCTCTTTTTAAAAGATCAGCTTGTGCCCCTGGAGCAGTGAACCTTCCATTATCGGGGAGGACTTTTCAAGGCTCTGAACATATATATATCAATTTTATGCCACTAATTTGACTGATTTATTATGTACCTTGTGAAAACTTTAAAATTAGTATCTTTATTGTGGTGTAATTACTCTGTTAATTTTTCTTGATTATAAACTTCAGATAACAGGTTCAGTGTCTTTTTGTTACATGTACTATCTTGTATGAAGCAGGTACTCAAAAATAATACTCTGGACACAGATAAAGATGCTGCGTCATCTTCAAATTAAGCAGTGTATAGCAACTGAATTCTAAAGGTATACACCACAGTTGTGATATTGTTGGAGCTGGGCAAAATGCCCCAGTTAGCTGCCACCTCACCTCTGCTTTACGAATATTTTCTCTAGCTTCATCTATTTTCTGTTCCAACTCTGCTCGGCTTTGTTCTGACACTGCAACTCCATGACATTCCAGATCATCTAGAACCTATTAAAGAAAACAAGAAAATGATAACTTTTTTCTTTTTGTCTTTTTTTGCTGTGACTAGAGTATTTAGGTCATTTAATAGACTTCAGTGACAAGCGGCCACAATTCCTTTTATAACTTTTAATTTTTTTCACTTATTTGTTAATTAAAAAAAACCTCTCGATATAATTATACTCATACCAAGTTGCAACAGTAGTACAGAAAGTCTCCCCATCCCTTTCCCCCACAGCAACAACTTATAGAACTGTATACTACAATATAAAAACCAGGAAACTGACATTGGCACAATCTACAAACCTTATTTGGATTGCATGTTTTAATATGCATACCTTCAATTTCTAAAAATTAAATGAATATAGAGCCGCTTGGGTGGCTCAGTTGGTTCAGTGTCTGTCTTGGGCTCAGGTCACGATCCCAGTGTCCTGGGATCCCAGCATCTGGAAGCCCTGCTCAGCGGGAAGCCTGCATCTCCCTCTCCTTCTGCCCCTCCCCCGTTCCTAATCTCTTTCTAATACATAAATAAAATCTTTCAAAAAATTACATGAATATAAAGTACTGTTGTAAAACAACAATTAATAAAAAATGGCAAAAAGTCTCACATTTGCACATACCCACTATATGCCCCCCCAAGATAATTACTGTCCCATCAATTTTTGTCCCATCAATTTCCCAATGTATTTTTCTGAACTATTTCTTATGTATCTGATCCTGGAACTGTTTAAGATAGGGAGATTAGCAGCTCGATCTAATCATTATAACCCCTTATGAGCAGAGAACTTTCTCTGGCTGGAATCAGATGAGAGACAAGCCAAAAAGGAAGTCAGGGAGATTCCAAGCATGGGAAGGATTCAATGCATCATTGCTGGTTCTGAGATGTAGGATCCCATGTGCAAAGATCAGAAAGAGTAGCCCTTAGGAGCTAAGGGTAGCTCTTAGCTGATAGGAAAGATGCAGGGACCCAGGTCCTACAGTTATTAGGAGCCAGATTCTCACAACAACCTGAACGAGTTTAGAAGTGGGTTCTACCCCAGAAGCCAGCCTAGCTAGCTAAAACATTGATTTTGGCTTTGTTAGAGCCTGAGCAGTAAAAGTCCATCCAGATGTCTGATCTACAGAACAGTGAGATAAAATATTTGTACTGTTTTAAGCTACTAAGTTCATGGTAATTTGTTATGGCAGATATAGAAAACTAACACAGCTATTAAATATAATGTTTGCTGTAAGTTTTAGGAAGATATCCTTGTTAGGATGAAAAATTCTTTATCTTGCTGACTGTGACTTTTGTTTTATTTCTTAATCACTAAGAGATAATTTTATCATATGATTTTTTGGTAACTATAAAAATAATCATAGAATTTTTCATCTTTATTTGGTAAATGCACTTTATCATACTGGTAAATTTTCTAGTGTTGAATCATCCTTGCACCCTAATTAGTCATGTGCTTAAAATATAACTGGATTCATTTTTATTAAAATTTATTTAGCATTTTTATAAGTATGTTACATCTTTGTTAAAAATCAATAGACTATATATGTATGTGCCTATTTCTAGACTTTTTCTGTTCCATTCATCTATAAGTCCATTCTTACACCAATACTACATCTTGATTTCTGTAGGTTTATGTCTCGAAATGAGGTAGAGTAAGCCTTCCTTTTTTTTTTTTTAAAGGTTTTATTTATTTATTTGAGAGAGAGAAAGCACAGCCAGAGGGGGAGGGGCAGGGGAGAAGGATAAGCAGACTCCCTGCTGAGGAGGGAGCCAGGACCCTGGGATCATGTCCAGAGCTGAAGGCAGATGCATAACTGACTAAGGCACCCAGGTGCCCCAGCCCTCCAATTTTTTTTTTTAAGAATTACTTATTTATTATTTTGAGAGAGAGAGAGTGTGCAAGCACATGCACATGGGGGGCTGTGCAAAGGGAGAGGGAGAGAGAGAATCCTAAGCAGGCCTCAAGCTCAGCACAGAGCCCAACACTCCACTGACTCAGCCATCCAGGCACCCCAGCCCCCCAATTTTATTCTTATTTTTCAAAATTGCTTTAGCTATTCTAGATCATTTGCATTTCCATGTATGTTTTAGAGGCATTTTGTCAATTTCGTGTGTGTGTGTGTGTGTGTATTTAAATATTTTATTTATTTATTTGTCAGAAAGAGTAAGCACAAGCAGGGGGAGAGGCAGGCAGAGGGAGAAGCAGGTTTCCCACTGAGCAGGAGCCCAATGTGGGACTTGATCCCAGGACCGTGGGATCATGACCTGAGCCGAAGGCAGCCGCTTAACTGAAAAAGCCACTCAGGCATCCCCATTTTGTCAATTTCCGTAAAAACTCCTGCTGGACTTGGATTGCACTGAATAAATGGATTAGTTTAGAGATAACAGGTATTTAAAAAATATTGCGACCTCTACAAATGAACAAATTAAAAAAGAGATAAACCAAAAAACAGACTCTAAATATAGAGAACTGACGGTTACCAGAGGGGAGGTAGGTGGGAAGATGGGTGAAACAGGCAATGGGGATTAAGAGTACACTTATCATGATAAAGAATAAGTAATGTATAGAGTTGTTGAATCACTATATTGTACACTTGAACCTAATATAGCATTGCATGTTAACTATACTGGAATTAAAATTAAAAAAACCCTTCAGTTCTCCATGTTAAAAAAATAAAAATAAAAATATTGAAACTTCTATTCCATTGGTCTATGTATCTGTCATGACAGTACTATAGTGTTTTGCATACTATAGCTTTGTAGTAGGTTTTAAAGTCAGGAAGTATGAGTCCTTCAACTTTGTTCTTTTTCAAGACTGTTTTGGTTAGCTGGGGTTCCTTGAGATTCCATATGAATTTTAGGATGGGTTTTTCTTTTTCTGCAAAAAAATACTGTTGGGATTTCGACAGTAATTGCACTGAATTTGTAGATCATTTTGGGTGGTATTGGCATCTTAATGTTATCTTCCATTCCATAAACATAGGATGTATTTCCATTTATTTATATCTTATTTAAATTCCTTTCATCAGTCTTATAGTTTTTAGTGTACAAGTCATTTGTCTCCTTGGTTAAGTTTATTCCTAAATATTTTATTCTTTTTGATGGTACTGTATATGGAACTGTTTTTTTAATTTCTTTTTTGGATTATACATTCTTAGTGTATAAAATGCAACTGATTAGGGGAGCCTGGGTGGCTCAGTTGGTTAAGTGTCTGCCTTTGGTTCAGGTCATGATCCCAGGGTCCTGGGAGTGAGCCCCACACTGGGCTCCCTGCTCAGTGGGGAGCCTGCTCTTCCCTTTCCTCCCTGTTCCTGTGCTCTCTCTTGCTATCTGTCACTCTCTCTCTAATAACAATCTTTTTAAAAAAATGCAACTGATTTTTGTGCATTAATTTTGTATTCTGCAACTCTGCTGAATTTGCTTACTAGCTCTAATAGGGGTGTGTGAGGTGTGTGTGTGTGTGTGTGTGTTTGTATAAGATAATTTCATTTCTGAACAGAGATTTCACTTCTTTCTTTTCAATCTGGATGCCTTTTCTTTTTCTTGCCCAATTGCTGTGGCTAGAACTTCTAGTATTATAATGAATATAAATGGCAAAAGAGGGCATCCTTGTGTTGTTTGAGTTTGGACAGTTTCTAAAGCTATATATACTTTTAAGCACATTGTTCTTTTTTTGGTGCCATCCAACCTATTGAATTTTTCATTTCAAATATTCTACTTTCAGCTCCTGAAGTTCCATTTGGTTCTTTTGCATATTTTCCTTTTCTTTCTTCAATACGTTCATGTTTGTTTTCTTTTAAATCCTTGAATTTGTTTACTGTTCTCAAGTCCTTATTTGCTAATTCTATCATCTTTGACATTTATGGGTCTGCTTCAATTGATTTTTCCTTTCGTCATGGGTTATATTCTCTTACTTCTTTTAATATTTAGCAGACTTGATTCTTGACATTGTGAATACTTTTTTTTTATGCAATTTTTTTGAGAGGGAGGGGGAGGGGCCGAGGGACAGGGAAAGAGAATAGAGGAAAAGAGAATCTTAATTAGGCTCCATGCCCAGCANAACTTGATTCTTGACATTGTGAATACTTTTTTTTATGCAATTTTTTTGAGAGGGAGGGGGAGGAGCCGAGGGACAGGGAAAGAGAATAGAGGAAAAGAGAATCTTAATTAGGCTCCATGCCCAGCACGCAGCCCAATGTGGGGCTTGATCTCACAACCCTGAGATAGTGACCGGAGCCAAAATCAAGAGTGTTCATTTAGGAACGCCTGGGTGGCTCAGTTGGTTCAGCATCTGCCTTCAGCTCAGGTCATAATCCAAGGGTCCTGGAATTGAGTCCCGAGTCAGGCTCTTTGCTCAGTGGGGAGTCTGCTTCTCCCTCTGCCTGCCACATGTGCACTTGGCCTTGTGCTCTTTCTCTCTCTCTCTCTCTGATAAATAAATAAATAAAATTTTAAAAAAGGAAAAAAAGAATGGGATGCTTAACTGACTGAGTCACCTAGATGCCCCGTCAATACTGTGTACTGTATACCCTATGAACACTGAATACTAGATTTTGTTTCCTTCCTGTGAAGGCAAATAAATTACTAATGGATTAATTTGATCTTTTTGAAGACTGTTTTAAAGCTCTGTTAGGTTAGTTCTAAAGTAGCCCTACTGCAAGACAAGTTAGCCCTGGAACCATTGTATGATCCTTTTGTAGTCTCCTGAATACCCCAGGTGATCCATGAGTATTCTCAATCTTTGCTAATCACAACATGAATGTGTCCTGGACCTATGTGACCTCTGAGAATCCTTCAGCTTATCTCCTCTATCATTCTCTACCCTGTATTGTGGAATTTCATCATATGCATGTGTGGTTTAGTATTCAGTAATGGAATGAAGCGGGGACCTATGTTGATTTTTGGAATTCTTTCTCTGCAGCTCCATATCGTCTGGTACTTTGCCCTGAAATTCATGCCACTTCAGCCAGTCTGAACTTTGATCTCTGTCATCTCAACTCTGAGTCTGTGATGCCCTGTTTAAGTTCTCCCACCCTGCACTGCAATATAGAAAGTGCCCTTAGGTAGAAAACTTGAGAGGTCACATGGCTAATAATTTCATTGTTTTTAAGTGTGATCCCATGGTAATTTATCATGGTGCTTTATCATGGCCAAAAGCAGAACTGGTTTTAGTATTGAAAACCCCCTTTATTTTGTTGCTTAAATTATACCTTACTAGATTAAAGCCTATCATAGGTCATGCCATTAAGAAATGTAAAAGTTGTTGAAATCTGCCTGTATCTATCTCCTAGCAGAAAGATACAATATGCCTTTATGAGAAAGAGAGGAAGCAGACTTACTTTTAATATCTGAAGATTTATTTTCAAATATAGTAAAGCATTTTAATGAAACAAGGTCTCTTTATGTATTTCACATTTTGAAATATAAAGCTACAGTAATCCATCTGATCACTATTTATTGGATACATGGTAGACAGAGAACTTGTCTCTCTAGTACACAAATTCTTTGAGATAATCTGTGATAGAGAAACTGTACTCAAGAAGCCTTCTCTCTCCATGAATCTCCATTTACATGACCAGATTCTGAAATTTATACTGGAATCTGACACCAGGTTTTGGGGGATTTGGGGTAAAGAGGGGAGTTTTATTTTGCACAAAAGAGGGATGTAAACCATTATAACCAGAAGGTAGACTGTGGAAGACTGTGTTTTTTAAAAAAAGTTACTAGACTATTTCCCATTCCACATGTTCTTCTAGAACTTTGCTATTTCTCTGCCAAGAAGTGGAGTTTGAGAAATAAAAGTGTCCGTTTTGGATTTAGCAACATAGACATCACTGGTGATTTTGGCAAGTGTAGTCTGTATGAACTGTGAGGGAAGGGAAAGTAGGAAAAGCCCAAATATTATGGGCTAAAAAATAAGTGTGAGATTAGGAAATCTAGACATGAACAGTTCTTTTAGTAAGTTGGATGTGAAGGTAAAGAAAAAGTTATAAATAAATGGAAATTAGAAAAAAATTATTATACCTTGTGCTTAGAGTTTAGTCTCGAAGATACACTTTTTTGGTGTTTAATTTTACTTTTTAAATTTTTAACTTAATTTTATTTAGATTTTTTTGTTAAGTTAACTCTACATTCAACATGGGTCTTGAACTCATGACCGTGACATCAAGGGTTGCATGCTCTACCAAATAAGCCAGCCAAGTGCCCCTTGAAGATATACTTTCATGAAATCTAATTAAGTCTTCAAACTTCAAAAAGTTTGTCTTGGTCATTAAAAGCTTAATTCAACACAGGCATGTCTCTTCTACTACCTGAAAGACGGTAATACACTATCACTAGCTTTTCTTAGGAAATTTTATGGCAAACAGATAAATTACTGTGTTGCTGCTCGAAAGGCTTAAGGAATTTCTAAGCTAAGTAGATAGCTAAGAGCATACTGTTGAAGAATGGCTAAAATTACAAAAAATACATAAAGATATTTTTTACATTAATAAAACTCAACTTCTTCAATTGGTTTGACATTAGCTAAATGGCATCTAAGACTCTATTACACTTACCCGTTGCTGGTGAACAATGTTTTTGTGCTCACGTGCCACACGTGTGGCCCATTTTCGAGCCTCCTTGTTTAGACTGTGCTCCTCTGTGGTCCCAGTTTCTGATTCTAACTGTCGGCTCTACAACGTAAGAAAGAACAGAGAACAAACATTATTATGCCTATTGAAATCACTACTGCTTGTAGGTGGACCAGAAAGCCTTCGCTTAATCAGCACTCAAAACAAGCCGTGCTCCACTACTGTGGGAAGCAATGTCTCACATCAGAACATTAGCAGGATGGTGTGAAACCATAAATGATCACAGGACTTTTCAGCTTGTACTGCTTACTATTGGAGATTCATCTCTAATACTGTGGACTGATCCATTTTGGGTATGAAAAAAGCTAGCTAAACAACAACAAAAAAGTATTTATGCCAACCTACTATGATACTAAAATAGTTACATAGGTAAAATGGAAACAACTCAATTGTTTCAATGGGATTTAAAAAAAGAATCAATGGATAGAAGAACAAAACAATACAGTAACAATAACACAATCTCTTTGTCCACAAAGATACTGGGTTTAATTTATTAAATTAGTTTCAGGCCCATCACCAATTCACCAAAAACCCTCAAACTAGGTTTTGCCCTTCCTCTGGACTTCAATATCATACGAGAGGGGTGCTTGATTAAATGGTCAGTAAGGGTTTCTTCTAGCCCTAAAATACTATTATTTTGTTTCACAAAGAACAAACTGTAAAATTAAATTAGCAGTATTAATAGTTAACCCCTACTATACAAAGTATTGTGAAAAGTGCTTCACATAACTTTTATAACAACCTTCTAAGTCATCGTACAGAAAAGGAAACTGAGGCTCAGAGATGTTAAAATTTCTAGTGTCTATCAGATATTAAATGTTACAACTTTGATTTATACAAGTCTGATTTCAGAATCAGAGCTCTTAACCACTAAACTATTTTAATTTTCTCTAAACTCTTAAGAACCCATGAAAAAAATCTAATTGGGAAAGCAAACAATGTCTTAAATATGAAATCTCAGGTCACACATGTGGGGGGAGGGGCAGAGGGAGAGACTCTTCAAGTAGACTCCCTCCACTTCAAGTAGAGCACAGAGCTCAACATTGCTGGATCCCACATCCCATGAGATCATGACTTGAGCTGGAACAGAGTCACTTAACCGACTGAGCCACCCAAGTGCCCCTCAGTGGTTACCTTTGAACAGTGACAATTCAGGTGAAAACTTTCTACTTTATGCTTTTTTTATAATTAGAAAACTATAGAGCTATGTTAATTTTTTCTAAAAGGGTATCATTTATTGCATATTTAAGCTCTGTGCTAACTGCTTTACAAACATTATTTAGTTCTCAACTAATCCTAACAGCGATTCTCAATTTATAGGTAATGGAATTCTAGGCTTAGAAAGGGTAGGTGTCTTTTCTAAAGCCAGTAAGTGGTGAATGTAGAGCTTGTATTGAGATCTCTTTGACTTTAGATTCCTTGCTACCTTATGACTGTATTGTCTTACTAATTGTTCTATTTAGCTAATTCCAATACTGATAAAATAGAGGCAGTAATATTGAAGAAGATATTGCTAAAATACAAATTTCCTTTGAATGAAATTTTGGTGAGGCCACTTAGAGGAAAGACAGCGTTCGATTTCATTTCATTTATAGAAAAACAAAAGCCATACTGTTTCATATGAGTTTAAGAAGGCCTTCAGAGCCCTAGCAATGTTAAATTTTTTAAAGTTCCCAATTTTTTTTACAGAATGAATATCAATAGTCTTTTCAGGTTTATAGTTTTTAAATAACTTCAAAGAACTACATGATAGAAATTAACATTCTACTATTCTAGATATATTCGTCTTTAAGTCATCTTAACTACTGTGTCCATAAGGTATGATTTCAGTTCACTTTAGGATTAACGTAACGGCATAGAAGGTTAAGACAGGCATCTGAGCATATGCCCAGAAAGGCAAAGTGAGTAGAGATAGAAAAGATGATTTCATATAAGAAACACTGTCATTATTTTTCAAGTCTGTTACCCAAATATAACCATTTGAAAGACAGAAAAAGAGATGGTCATACATGATGAATGAAAACCACAAACATAGCAAAATACTAGCATTTCAACCTAATTTCAAAAGATAATGTTAGGGTTGTCAAGCCAATGTCATATACCAGTAACAATCTAGGTATTAACCCTCATTCAAGGGATTTGTACTAGTATTTTTCAGCTTATTGGTATATATTTATTGTGTTAAATATTTAATCTTTAGTTTTTATGAAATTTAATAGTATACTGTTAGTTATTTCAAGAAAGTTATTTTTACTTGTTCTGAAAAGGGCCTCTTCTAAAAAGCATCTGATCTCTGTAGGTTATTATACTCCTAATACTCATGTTTATATAGGTTCACGGTACTATAATTTTGAAATTCACAGTGGTCTGAAAATCACAGGTGTTTTAGGTAAGTTTGGAGCCACAGCTCATTTGTGGCAAAATTTGACTTGAACCAAAGAGATATTATTTATAGTTATTTATTTCACTTAGAGTAACTATTTAAATGCTTTATTGCAAAAACACTGTGCTTGATCATGAGGTCCTTCCCCTTGTTGAGGGTGTTACACAACCTATGGTATATGGATCACCCTTCTAAAACCTGAAAAAGTCTGCTATTTTATTTTATTTTCTAACTGTTTTTATTTTTAAGTAATCTCTACACCAAACATGGGGCTCAAACTCACAACCCCAAGATCAAGAGTCCCATGCTCTGCCAACTGAGCCAGCCAGGTGCCCCTAAAAACCCAGGATATCTATGTTATTTTATTTATTTATTCATTTTAAAGATTTTATTTTTAAAAAGTATGGAACACTTCATGAATCCATGTGTCATGCTTGCACGGGGCCATGTTAAACTTCTCTGTATCATTCCGACTTTAGTGTATGTGCTGCCAAAGCGAGCACTGACATTTTTAGTTTGGAAACACATCTGACCTGAAGGCTTTTGTTCAGAGACTGTGGACCTCTAAGTCACATATTTTATTTATTTATTTATTTATTTATTTTTTTTGGTAGCACTAGGATTTATTGAACTGTGCCTTAGTACAGGCGCTGGGGCTTGCCCATGGTGCTCTTGATGTATAAAGCCCGGACGTTCTGCCAGTTCTTCTTGAGCAAGGACACCAGGAAATTGACAGCTAAGTGGATGTTGTACACAAGCTCATCATCTGTCATCTTCACGTGGCCAACAGCCACTGCCAGACACAGCACCTTCTTCATCTGGAATTTGATGGTGGACTTCACTTCATCCACTTTGGCCACCATGTTCTCATTGTGGGTCAGCAAGGAAGGAAACTTGCCAGCCTTATTCAGGCCTGGGCCCAGGATTCGTGGGATCTGCTTGATCAGAGATTCTGAAGCCAAAAAGGCATCATACTTCTTGGCTAGCTTCTTGACTAACTTCTTATTCTTGTTGAGTTTCTTCAGTGCCTCAATGTCCATGTGGGGAATATCCACCGCCTTGGCCTCATCGCAGTGCTGCTGGTCCCCCAAAACACACACGGAGAACTTGGGGCGGGGAGTGGACTTAAGCCTGACGGTGCCCGAGAAGCGTTTGTCCTTCTGAGGGTCATAGTTCTTCAGGCTGATCTGCATCTCCACCGTCTCTAAAAACTTCCGGCGCTTGCGCTGGTTCCCGTGCAAGACTTCCCGCACCGCCTCGTACAGGGTGTCGCGGGACACTTTGCTGCTCATGGTGCTCGCGCCGCAGTAACCGGAAAAGAGCTAAGTCACATATTTTATTTTATTTTATTTTATTTTTTTTTTTTAAAGATTTTATTTATTTATTTGACACAGAGAGAGAGATTACAANCCATGTTAAACTTCTCTGTATCATTCCGACTTTAGTGTATGTGCTGCCAAAGCGAGCACTGACATTTTTAGTTTGGAAACACATCTGACCTGAAGGCTTTTGTTCAGAGACTGTGGACCTCTAAGTCACATATTTTAAATATAACACACAACTGGGAAAGGAGGGGAGCAGTGCTCCTCATGAATCATAACTTATTCTGACCATACTCGGAGAGCAGCAGGAACTCACGACTGGGTTGAGCGTTCGTATTCTCTCAGGGAAGCAAACGGGAGCTCTCATATACTGAAGGTAAATTTAAGAGAAAAACATGTCCTTAAGGAATGCCATGAAAACAAGACAAAAAACCAACAAAAACCGTTGTGTTTGACACTCTCTAGATATATGTAGAGGCCTGACTGGTTGAAACAGCCACAGGAGGAGAATGCCTTTATTTTGGCAACTCTCACAGAGACTCTGCTTTAAGAGCTTTAATCACAGGCTAGATAAAAAAGTGAACTCCCAGGCCCTTTTGTGTCAGTACCTTACCAAGTCATCTATGGAAAGCTCTAGATACCTGTAGATGGTTAGAGAATCCATCAAATCCAGAGAAAGCACAAAGATTCACTATATAGATGGGGTTTTCTAAGAAAAACAAGTAAGTCCTTTTTGAAAGATTGAAGAACTTAGGACAACCCTCTCTGAACACTTGACTGCCAACACTGCTGTTTCTGGAGAGCAACGCTCACGTCTATAGTCAGAGCCTTTCATTTTTGGATACTGTGGCTGGAATATGCACAGGAGGATGGTACCTATTTACCCACAAGGAGGATTTTCCACAAATTCTCTAATGGTGCTTTCATGTTCATATGCCAATGCTATATGTAATACAAGATTTCCATCACAGCAGATAAAGCCACTCACTAACAATGAGAATTTTCAGGTAATTTTCCTGTATGGTATATTGATCCCATATAGTCTAACAGACAAGGGTAACTTTTGGTAAATATTTTTTTCTTAGTTTTATTGAGAAATAATCGACATACATCACTGTATAAGTTTAAGGTATATAGCATGTTAGTTTGATTTACATATATTGTACATATTTTTAATAGATGCATAAAATGTCCCACTTAAGCGAAAATTGAATGTCCAAAAGTCCTAAATTACAGCAAGTGGCCGTTTTATTTAATATTTCATCTTTACATGGTAGAATTAAATATCACAACTAATGGCTAACATAATAGGAAAAGATCAAACATCAGATATTTGTCAGCTATTTTTTTAAAAGATTTTATTTGAGACAGAGAGAGTGCATGCATGTGCATGCACGAGTGGGGGGAGGGGCAGAGGGAGAGTGAATCAGGCTGTCCGCTGAGCAGGGAGCCCCATGTGGGGCTTGATCCCAGGACCCTGAGATCATGACCTGAGCCAAATTCAGGCACTTAACTGACTGAGACACCCAGGCACAGTATCTGTGTTACTGTGATAAAAATTTCAGTTTATGATATCTGTTTGAAGATCTTGTTATTTGCAGTTCAGGAAAGGTAAAAAGGGAAGGGTTTTCACATCCCCAGCAGGAAATATGGAAGAAAAGTTTCTGTAAGTTTTTCCTGTCTTTATATGTGTACATATGTGTTTGCTGTATTATGCCCCACCCAGGTTAAATAGGATAGGAGGTCCTTTTCATTGGGCGTGAGGAAATGTCCTTAAGGGCACACATCACTGTTTCTGGTAATGGAAGGGACAAACACTGAGGTGTATGTAGGGTAGAGGTGCCGAAAAGTACAAGAGGGGTGGGAACGGACCCTAACTGTTAGCTACTGGCTGCTGTTTATTCCATACAGATTGCTTTTTAGGCTTATAAACTGCTAAGAAAGAGGTTGATGAGATCTACGTTGTAGAATGAAAAGGGAGAACAGAAGTCCCAAGGGACGTTCAGTCAACTCAATAAGGGAGTTAAGGGGGGGGGTACCATGAATATAAGAGTGTTATAAAACTTCATAATCTTTACAATGTCTTCTATAGTTGGTATTTTGGTGTTTCCTATAGCAATTAGGGGCAAAACCTAAAAAAATGAAATATGCTTATCTTGTGGAAAGCTAGGGGAAAAAGACAGTCAACATTTATTCTGTATCTACTATGTGCCAGGTACTGAGTCAAATGTTTAAGTATCTCATTTGATTTTCAAACAGATTAAGGTCTTCAACATTTACATAGGAGAAGGCTGGATCAGAGAGGTTAAATATGTATAAACATATAAATAAAATAAATACAGCCAGCAAATGGCACAGCCAGGATGTGACTTCAAAGCTCATTATTTCTCATTGTATGACACCTGGCTCAATCTCTAACACAAGTATGACCCATGTGACAGCTGAATGACTCTCCAAAATTGGGATCCTAATATATATATGTACTTGTCAGTTTTCCCTTATAGAAAATCCTCTCTTTTGGGGGGTAAGGGAAATTTTAGGGTATATCTCATATTCTTCTTAGAATAATCCTGCATTAAAAACTCATTTCAGCAAAGAACAGTAAACATTACTCTTTCTAGAAAGGATTTTTAACTTTCTGTTATCATCTGAAAAATGGTATTTGAGGATATAAAGAAAGGACACTGTAGAAATCAATAACTCTATATGGAAATAAAGACAAGAAAATCTTTCAGTGTTAACCACGAGACAGCTACTAAGTTACTACATCAGACGAAACTTGCCACTGCTCACTGTCACTTGTAATGATCTTATGGTTAACACTAAGATTCCCAATCTAATTCTATGGCTGTACAAAATAGAAATACTTGTGTATTTATAAAGCCATTTTAGCCAGTTTCTCCTGGTATATCACTCTAAAGCATGAGTCAAAATAATCATGTATTAAAATAAAATGACAAGAAATTTCAATTCATCATCAAGTAAAGATAAGTAAAAAAAAATGATACAATCATTTCAAGCCTTAATTAACTTTGACAGTAATATTGTGACTGTATGTTTTTATCTGGACATTTTGGACTTTTGCAGGAAAAATATTACAATTTGAAATGGGTTATATTAAAAAAGGCTTCAGTTTCCCCTTGATAAAGGCAAAGATTAGCTCCACAATTCTTTCCAACATGCCTCTTGAGGAAAACGAAGGTGCTTTAGACAAGATGAAAAATGAGAAGTTCAATCCTTTACTATAAATAGGGAAGGAAATGCTTAATTTATATGGAAGAATGGAAAGCCCCAGTTTACACATTCAGTGGCCCGTTACACACACACACACATTTTTAACCCCAATACCAGGTCCCACCCTTCATTAACATGCAAACCCACACAACCCATCTCCCCCACCCTTGACCCTCACCCCCATATACCTCAGCTATGGTCATTCTCAGAGCACTGACAGGGGAGAGCTCAATATCCACCAGTTGGGCAGCTTTTAAACTCTGCCCAGTAAAGATTGCACAAGGACAGAAAACAGCATAGTTAGAATTTTAAGGCAAACAGGGACATGCAGCTAAGAACATTTAGCACAGTTGTCTAGAAACAGAGTAGGATTTTGGATTGCAGCTGCGCCTTGGACAAGTGAAATGAGAGTTTACTGTTATTCTGAGTTTTCTGAAGAAAATGGGCAAAGATAAAATAATCTTGAATCAGTCGCAATTTTAAGTCAAGTTTGGTGAACCTGTCCACACCCTGTATCTTCTAATGCTCTGCTTCATTCCTCTCAGGTAAAGAAGTCAAATTACAGGATGTCGCTGAGTCATTAAGCAAAAGTTGATTGATAAAAAAAGGCACTAATATAAAGGGCAAGGGTTATAATCTAGAGGAAAATGCTGATTTCCTATATTTCTTTACATAGCTATGAATAGGGCTCCTTAAAATGTAAGAAAAGTAATAAAGATATCTCTAGCAAAGGTTTCTATTAAACTGATACCATGAAACTCTGATATCATAAATTCCCCTGGTTCTGATTCCAGGTTTACTAAAAGACCTTATGAATATAATTTGACTTCCCTCTTGGCTTGCCCACATTGAAAGAATGTGCTAGATATGCTAACATGTGCTTTTGTTAAGAAAGTTAGAAGTTGATTGTCTTTTTTTAAATGTTATCAAATTAGCATTTTGGTTCTATTTTTTAAATCCAAATAATGGATCACTTTTCATAAACTCAAGGATAAAATGCATGATTAATTCTTTTTAAAATATTGCCAATTTGGCCATTTATGTTAATGCTTTGACATTCTCAGAAATAACTCTCAGGAATTATAAAGGGTCTGTAAGTTTTTATAAAACCAACAAAAGCCAACCAAAATATTGTAGGCACATATTCACTGTTCTGTTTGTTGATTCTATTCTGGTTAAAATTTAACCACTGGTTTCTTTAGAAGTGTACATGTGAAGAATTTCATGGATAGAAAGTATAATTTATATTTGAATTGAATAAAATGTTTAATGAATATTTTTTCTTCTTCCCTCTGTTCAGTTTGCAGGTTACATGTCTTATGACTTAACCTCATTTAAGCTGCTAACATAAAGATATGTGTTTTAGTTGCATTTTAGAAAGGAAAAATAGCAGTTTCTCTGCATACTCACAGTTTTGTTATAAAATTAAGGAGACACAGTCAGCTTTTTCTGTCTAGACCAAGAATAGTTATTTGAGAACAAACATAGCTTAAAAACAAATGGAATGAAAATCTGGAATTCCCTTACAGTATCACTGTCACAGGGCTGGAACTGGAAAGGCTGGGGTTTGTGAAATACAGCATTCTCTTGTAAAAACAGCTGAAGATTATAGTCCCGTACCACCTAAAGAGAAAATAAAGTATCTTTAAGTCTTTAATAAGGTTACGATGTCAAGTAATTATATTTTTAAGTTTAAGATTTATTCTGCTCCTTTCTAAAAATGAGAAATCATCCAACATTATATGATCAAAAGAAAATGGTAAATACACATTTTTTTTTCATTTTAGATAACAGTTGTTAGTTATGTGTCCTATTTTCTCAATAGTCTAAATATGGAAAGTACTAGTTTAGAAACTAGCCCAGATTTTGGGGCTAGATAATATACAATATTTTAAGACAGCAAAAAGATACCAATTATACAAAAACTTGCTCTTTTTAATGGGGGCAGTGGGATGAAAACAGGAAAGCACATTAGTCCCTTAAGGTCTCTCCCAGCTATAAAGTTTTGTAGGCCTCTTAATGTCTGCTATATGGAGATTGTCATCTACTAGGAAACTGCCAGATAACCCCATCCATACCATAAAATAGTATTAAAACAATTTTTTAGAAGTAGGTACCATGGCCAAGGTGGGGCTTGAACTCATGACCCTGAAATCAAAAGTCACATGCTCTACCGACTGTGCCAGCCAGACATTCACAAAACGGTATTTTTATAGTATTTCTTGACATTATTTCTAAGAAGTAACATTTTTTTTAAGAATTTTTTTTTCATTTTTAAGTAATCTCTGTACCCAATGTGAGGCTCGAACCAACAACCCCAAGATGAAGAAGTTGTGCACTCCACAGAGCCAGCCAGGTGCCCCTCAGAGGTTATATTCTAATTACAATCTTAAAGCATACCAAGGAATTCAAATAGAAGGGGAACTCTGATACACAGAATGTAGCAATACAAATAGTACAGAAAGACAGCCATCTGAAAAGACTTCGCTGCACTATATACCCTGGGAAAGAGTGGAAATCAACAACATTTGATTGTGCGGAAACCCATTTTCCATTTTGCTACCGGGCTCACCCTTCACTTATCTTCCATTAGCACCTCTGCCAGAGGATGGGCAAAAGAAGAAAAGTTTAAAGTAGCTCTGTAGCTATACCTTAGTAGTTCTGGGAAAAGAGTTTACTGAAGAGATAGAGAAAGTAGGAGTTATATTTTACATTTTATTTATCAGCACAAACCCAGTTCCCTATCGCCCATTCAACAACCATTTATTGAGAGAGCTTACCAAGCCCAGTGTTAAATGCAGGGGTGAGGGTAATATAGAGATGAATAAAGATGAATAAACGAGGCTAGCATCTTCAAGGAATTTATAATCTGGAAAGTGGGAGAACCAGACAGTACACAATTAAATACACTGTGGAAGTACATAGAGGGTACTAAAACACAAAAGAGGGTGAGGAGAGCTTGGGAGAATTCTGTCAGGCAAGGCTGGCTGAATAAACATATTCTCAAACGGAAGTGCATTTTTTCATTCCCGGATTCTAGTTTTAAGCTGTGAAAGCTCTTGACACAGTCCTGAGAGCCTCACTAATGACCATGCAAAAAAAGCTAAGAGAATCACCCTTCTAGTTACAACCTTTTTAGATTTTTAACTTTATTATAACATATAAAAAAGTAGAGACAACAAACCCACCTACCTTTTCCACCCCCAAACTATACTGAAGCAAGTCTCAGACAAATCTTTTCATCCATAAATATTTCAGTATGATATCTAAAAGACAAGGACTGTTTTAAAAACCCTCCCCATATTAAAATTTACAATACGTGCTTATAAAACAACCAGTAAGTGTTCAAATTTCCCTGACTTTTTCATATTTATAAGTTTTTCAGATCGGGATCAAAATAAAGTCCCCTACAGAGCAGGTGGATGTTGTTGCTTAGGTTTCTTTTCATATATAGGCTCCTTCCTTCTTCCACCTCTTTTTTCCTCTCTTATAGTTTGTTGAAGAAACTGCGTTTTTGTCCTGCAGCATTTCCCACAGTCTGAATTTTGTTGACTGCATCCTTGTACTGTTCTGTTTCCTGTATGTCCTGTAAGTTGATGCTTGATTGTATTCAGGTTTTTTTGTGTGTGTTTCTTTGTTTGTTTGTTTCTTGCAAGGTGATATTTACTTCCATGAGGAGGCTTGCCTTTGACTTACCTCTTTTTATGATATTAACCGCTAGAGTGGGCTGAATAGTGGCCCCTAAAAATGTATGTCTATGTCCTAAGCCCTGGAACCTGTGAATGTTACCTCATTTGGAAAAGGACCTTTGCAGATATAATTAGGTTAAAGATTTTGAAATCATTCCAGATTCCCTCGATGGGCCCTAAATCAAATGATAAGTATCTGTATAAAAGACACACAGAAGATAACACAGAAGAGCCAATGTGACCATGTAGCAGAGGTCAGAGTAATGTGATCACAAGTGAAAGAATGCCTGCAGCCACCAGAAGCTGGGAGAGGCAAGGACTGATTCTCCCCTAAAACGGTTTCAGGGGATGCAGCTATGCTGATCCTTTGATTTTGAATTCTGGGCTCCAGAACTCAGAGGGAATAAATTTCTGTTGTTTGAAGCCACCCAGTTTTTGGTAATTTGTACAGAAGCCCTATGAAACTAATGTAACAAGCCTATGATGTTAAATGCCTAAAACTATTAGAGGATGCAAGAACTAGAGATTTTTTCCCCCTATTTTTTCCTATTATTCTAACGAGGAATTCAATCATTCCCTTTTCATTTATTAACTGGAATAATTCTACGAAAGAAACTTTCCGAATTGACTATTTAATTACCTTGAGGTATAGTTTGTATAAGGTAGGCAAGATTAATCGTTAATTCTTTCCTTTTATTATCTAGTTTCCCAACTGAGTTGTTTCCCTAGAAACCTCCAAAGAATACCGAATTATAACTTTAATCAATTATTATTATGAAGACATGGCTTTAAAAATATTCAATGTGTTTTAGTTCACTGCAATTATCATTAGTGATGCTAAAATTATGCCATCTTTGGCCAGTAAGATCACATCCTGAGACTTTTAGACATGATCTAGTAGTTTTTGATAATTTTGCTAGTTTCTTTGGCTTCTATTATGACAAACTATTTAAGGTTTATCTATTTCAGGGCGCCTGGGTGGCTCAGTGGGTTAAAGCCTCTGCTTTCGGCTCAGGTCATGATCTCAGGGTCCTGGGATCAAGGCCCGCATCGGGCTCTCTGCTCAGCAGGGAGCCTGCTTCCTCCCCTCTCTCTGTCTGCCTCCCTGCCTACTTGTGATCTGATCTCTCTCTCTGTGTCAAATAAATAAATAAAATCTTAAAAAAAAAAAAAGGTTTATCTATTTCATGCCCCAGACCTGGAGAATTGCACCTATCTTCCCCAAAAGCCCTGTCTCCTTCCCCCATCCCTAATGAGAGGAGAAAGTATTTAGAAAGCAAAATCTGGACACTAGAGGTATCAAACACTTTATTTTGAAAGGAAGTCACAAAGAAGTCCTATGTACCTCCCAATGTTGGCATCTTGCATGACTATTATAAATATGAAAATCAGGAAATCAACACTGGTACAAAGCATGGACCTTATTTCGATTTCACCATTTATACATTAACTGATTTGGGGGTGTGTGTGTGGAGGTCTATGCAGTTTTATCACATGTGTAGCTTCATGTAACCAGCACCAAAATCAGATGCTTAACTGAACCACCCACAAGACTCCCTTATGCTGCTCCATAATAGCTATATCCACTTTCCTCATCCCTGATTTCTGGCAACCACTAACCTTTTCTCCAACTCTTTAACATGTTATTTTACAAATATTTTATGATGGACTTAGGCAGGACATCTTAAAAAAAAAGATTTATTTATTTGCGAGAGAGAGAGAGAGAGAGAGAGAGAGAGAGAGAGAGAGGGTGTGTGAGCACGGGGAGAGGTAGAGGGAGAGAGAGAGCATCTCAAGCAGACTCCTGCTGAGTGCAAAGCCCAGCAAGGGCTTGATCTCATAACCCTGAGATCATGACCTGAGCCAAAATCATGAGTCAGTGGCTTAATTGACTGAGTCATCCAGGCACCCCAGCACCTATCTTTTTTTTTTTTTTAAGATTTTATTTATTTATTTGACAGAGAGAGAGGGAGAGAGAGATCACAAGCAGGCAGAGAGAGTTGGGGAAGCAGGCTCCCTGCTGAGCAGAGAGCCTGATGCGGGACTTGATCCCAGGATCCTGAGATCATGACCTGGGCTGAAAGCAGAGGTTTAACCCACTGAGCCACCCAGGCGCCCAGCACCAATCTTTTTAAAGATTGCCTTTTTAAAGTCAGCATAATTTCCTTGAAGTTCACTGCAGCCGTTGCATGTATCAACAGTTTGTTCCTTTTTATTGCTGAGTAGTGTCCCACCGTATGGACATACCAAGTTTGTTTGATCCTTCACTCACTGAAGGTCATTTAAAAATTTCCAGTTTTTTGGCTATTATGAATAAAACTACTATGAACATTTCGGTGCGAATTTCTGTGTGAAAATAAATCTTCATTTTTTCCTGGGATATATGCCCAATCTCTCTTTAAAGGTGTTACTGAAGTATAACCAACATACTAGAAACTATATATTTAAAGTATAATTTGGTAAGTTTTAACATAGCTGTACACCTATAAAAACATCATTACAACTAAGATAGTGAATATATTCTTTTTTTTTAAGATTTTATTTATTTATTTGACACAGAGAGAGAGATTACAAGTAGGCAGAGAGGCAGGCAGAGAGACAGGGAGAGGAGGAAGCAAGCTCCCTGCTGAGCAGAGAGCCTGATGCGGGCCTCAATCCCAGGATGCTGAGATCATGACCTGAGCCGAAAGCAGAGGCTTTAACCCACTGAGCCACCCAGGCACCCATAGTGAATATATTCTTATCGAAGGTTTCCCCACCTTCCATATAATTCTTCCCTCCACTCCCTTCCTGCTCCCATCATTCCTCATGATAACTGAGATAAAGCTTTAAAGCTTGTTACAGATGTATCCTTCAGCACCTAGCACAGTGACTTTGCCTAAAGTAGCATTCAATAAACAGATTTAGTTTAAGAACACCTGTCTATCCACTGCTGAGATTAATAAAAACAATACCCATACTGGGGGGCCTGGGAGGCTCAGTGGGTTAAGCATCTGCCTTCGGCTCAGGTCATGATCCCAGGATCCTGGGATTGTGCTCCCTGCTTAGCTGGGAGTCTGCTTGTCCCTCTCCCTCTGCCCTGCTCGTGCTTTCTGTCTCTCTCTCAAATAAATAAATAAAATCTTAAAAAAAAATACCCATATTGCCAATGCCCTCCTTAGGACATGTCTAGACATTTTTTTCCTAATTACCCTTTCATTACTTTTAATACCACAAATATACTGTAATACGTATGTACTGTGGCCCACTATAATATTTAACCCCACCTTAAACATCTGGAAGCAATTTTTACACCCTTAGGGGAGTATCACCTCCTCTGAGAATGCATACTCTAGCAGTAACTATCTTACTGAATTTTGCCATTCACTCTCTTTTTTCTTTTAAATATTATTACTACATATGATGTATCTCAAAATGATATTATTTTCTTGGGTATTTTTGAACTCTAAATGGCATCTAAGTGTTTGTATTCTTTTGTAACTTGCTTTTTTGTCAACATTGTATTTGTGAGTCTCACGCATATTAATGCATGTGCCTACAGATCTTTCAATTTTACTGCTGTAGGATAATCCATTATTCATCCTACCGTAGACAACTGGGTTCTAGCTTTTTCAAATCTTATAAAGTTGTTATGAACATTTTTCCAAAAGTGACCTGATACACATATACACGAGTTTCTCTAGGATAATTTCTTAGGGGTGGAACTGCTGGGCCATAAACTGAGAGCATCTTTAGATGGACCAGATAATGTCAAATGTTTACAAATTGGATATACCACTTTGTACTCCCCAGGGCAGTCTATGACTTTGTTAGTCCATATTCTCACCAATACTCATTCCTGTCTATATTCTTGTCAATCATATAGCTATAAAACAATCTCATGGTGGTTTTAATTTCCATTTCTTTAATTAATAATGAGGATAAGCAACTGTATCAGTTTCCTAGGGCTGCCAGAACGAAGTATCACAGACTGGTTGGCTTAAACAACAAATTTATTTCCTCCTAGTTCTGAAGACTAGAAATCCAAGATTAAGGTGTTAGCAGAACTGGTTTCTTCTGAGGGCCTCTTTTCTTGATTTACAGATGGCCATCTTTTTCTAGTGTCTTCACATAGTCTTCCGTTTGCCCTTATAAGGACACCAGTCACATTGGATTAGAGCCCACCCATATGACTTCATTTTACCTTAATAACCTCTTTACAGGTCCTATCTCCAAACAACGTGAGGTAATAGGGATTAGGACTTCAACATATCAATTTTAGGGAGATACAATTCAGTCCATAACAGCATCTTTTTATATGGCATAGCTATTAATATATTTTATTCTGTGGGATGTATGTTGTATGACATATCAGAAGTTCACTCCTTTTTCTAGACAAATAATATTCCATTGTATGGATATACCAAATTTTATTTATCCAATCATCAGTTGACGGATATTTAGGTTTCCACTTATTGGCTATTATGAATAATGCTGTTTTCAACACCTATATATGATTTTTTGTTTTAATACCTGTTTTCAATTCTCTTGAAGTGAAAGTGCTGAGTCATAGGGTAACTCTAAGTTTCACTTTTGACAAACTGTTTTCCACAGTGGCTGCACCATTTTATGTTCCTATCAACGATGCTTGAGGATTCTAATTTCTCCACATCCTTGCTAACACCTGTTTGTTATTTTCTCTGTGTGCTTGGTTTTTTAAAATTATTAAGCTTACCCCAGTGGGTAAAAAATGGTATTTCATTGTGGTTTTTGATATCCATTTCTCTAATGACTAATGATGTTAAACATCTTTTTATGTGCTTATTGGCCATTTGTACATCTTATTTTTTTTTTAAGATTTATTATTTGAGAGAGAGAGTGAGCAAGCAAGCAGGAGGAAGGGCACAGTGAGAGGGAGAGAAAATCCAGCAGACTCTCCACTGAATGCGGAGCCAAAGACAGGATTCAATCTCATGACCCGTAAGATCATGACCTGAGCTGAAACCAAGAGCTGGATGTTCAATGCACTGAACTACCCAGGTGACCCTGTATAACTTCTTTCCAGAAATATCTATTTAGGTCCTTTGCCCATTTTTAAAGTTGGGTCATTTGTCTTTCTGTTGAGTTGCAACAGTTCTTTATATATTCTAGGTTTTAAAACCTTATTAGACAAATGATTGTAAATAATTTTAAATAATAAACAGTAAATATTAAATAATTATTATAAATAATTTCCCCCTCCTATGGGCTTTCCTTTCCATATTCTTGATAATGTTCTCCGATACACAAAACTTAATTTGAAGAAGTCCACTTACCAAAGAAATTGGTTGATTGTGTTTTAATATTAAAACTAAAAACATATTGCCAAATCCAAGGTCATAAAGATTTACCTCTGTGTTTTCTTCTATAGTTTTAGGTCATTGATTCATTTTGAGTTAATTTTTTTCCTTTCTCTATGATTTTATTTATTTGACAGAGAGAGAAAGCATAAGCAGGGGGAGCAGCAGAGGGAGAGGGAGAAGCAGAACAGGGAACCCAATGTGGGGCTCTATCCCAGGACCCTGGGATCATGACCTGAGCTGAAGGCCGATGCTTAACCGACTGAGCCACCCAGGTGCCCCTTGAGTTAATTTTTGTATTTGGAGTGAGGCAGAGGGTCAACTTCATTCTTTTGCATGTGGTTATCCTGTTGTCTCAACACCTTTTGTTGCAAAGACTATTCTTTCTTCACTAAATGGCTTGGAAACCTTGTTGAACATCAATTGGCCGACAGATGTTTGGGCTTATTTCTGGGCTCTCGATTCTATTTCATTGGTCTATATGTCTATCCTTTTGCTAGTACCACACTATTTTGATTAATTTTCCAGTAAGTTTTGAAATTGGGAAGTGTGAGTCCTTCAACTTTTTTTTTTCTTTTCAATGTTGTTTTTGGCTATTGAGGGCCCTTAGAGTTCCACATGAATCTGAGGACTGGCTTTTCCATTTCTGCAAAAAAGGCTATTGGAATTTTGATAGGGACTGACTGAATCTGTATAATGCTTTGGGGAATACTGCAATATTAGTAATATGAAATCTTTCAATCCATAAATATTTATTTCCATTTATTTAGGTCCTTAAATTAATTTCTTTCAGCGATGTTTTGTAGTTTCTCAATGTACAAGTCTTTAATTCCCTTATTTAAATTTATTCTTGGTATTTTATTCTTCAGATACTATTACAGCTGGAATTGTTTTCTTAATTTTCTTTTGGTTTATTCATTGATGGAGTATAGAAACACAACTGATTTTTGTGTTTCAATCTTATACCTGTAACTTTTGCTGAATTCATTTATTAGCTCTAGTACTTTTTCTGTGGTTTCTGAAGTATTTTCTATTTATGTCATCTGCAAATACAGATAATTTACTTCTTCCTTTTAATTTGGATGCCTTCTATTTTTTTTTTATTCTTTGCCCCAGGGGTACAGGTCTGTGAATCATCAGGCTTACATCTTTCACAGCATTCACCATAGCACAAGCCCTCCCCAATGTCCATAACCCATCCACCCTATCCCTACCCTCCCAACCCCCAGTAACCCTCAGTTTGTTTTGTGAGATTAGGAGACTCTAATGGTTTGTCTCCTTCCCCATCCCATCTTGTTTCATTATTTTTCCCTCCCTACCCCCCACGACCCCCCCACCCTGACCCTCAAGTTCCTCATATCAGAGAGATCATAAGATAATTGTCTTTCTCTAATTGACTTATTTCGCTCAGTATAATACCCTCTAGTTCCATCCACGTCTTTGCAAACGGCCAAGATTTCGTTTCTTTTGATAGCTGCATAGTATTCCGTTGTATATATATACCACATCTTCTTTATCCATTCATCTGTTGATGGACATCTAGGTTCTTTCCATAGTTTGGCTATTGTGGACATTGCTGCTATAAACATTCGGGTGCACGTGCCCCTGAGGATCACTACCTTTGTGTCTTTAGGATAAATACCCAGTAGTGCGATTGCTGGGTCGTAGGGTAGCTCCATTTTCAACTTTTTGAGGAATCTCCATACTGTTTTCCAGAGTGGCTGCACCAGTTTGCATTCCCACCAACAGTGTAGGAGGGTTCCCCTTTCTCCGCAACCTCGCCAACATCTGTCATTTCCTGACTTGTTGATTTTAGCCATTCTGACTGGTGT